>JAQGAA010003777.1:0-10371 GCA_034696425.1 Isotoma viridis
TTCGATTTCAATTGGAGCCCTCTAATTGACAATACTACGACGTTCCCCCTCTATGTAGTGAAAAATTTCCTATTCATTTCCCTTCTATAGTAAATCACTACCAGCGCAATCATTTACCCTACATATGTATCCATCTAGCGCATCCCATCCCGAGCAACTGCTCATTCAATCAAAAATTCATTCAAAATAGTTGTTTACAAATAAAAAGCACAAAGATTCAAAATTATACGAGGGCAGAAGCTCCGTTACAAACTCTTAAGGAGTTAATATTCGCATATCTGGTAACTGTGTGTTTGTAGCTCAGTTGGAAGAGCACCTGACATGTAATCGGGAGGTCCTGGGTTCGATTCCTAGCAAGCTACATTTTTGCCATGATATGCGACATTCGATTTCAATTGGAGCCCTCTAATTGACAATACTACGACGTTCCCCCTCTATGTAGTGAAAAATTTCCTATTCATGTCCCTTCTGTTTTTTATTCATATTTGACTGGGCGCTGCGCTACTTGACTACACGAATTTGAATTCTTTATTTTGGTTTGAAACATAATATGTGTACGACTTTCGTAATAAGTAAGTAATTTATTACAGACAAGTTTCCCTTAAAAGTGCAATTACAATAGAGTAATAGCAATTATAAAACGAAGAATTCTCTCACTTGGAATCCTTACTTAAGAATGCATTGTACAAATCCACAAAAAGCTTTATCCGAATCTTAAAGACTTACATCAACTGGAGGAAAATATTTAAGAATGGCTTTCGCTTAAAGTTTAATTAACATTATACAACTTCAACGTACGTCATGTACAATATAGGTTTTGATTAGAAAGCTGTAATTATATTAGGGGACTGTATTACTACTAGGTATTGCTGTTTTATTCATAAAAGACTCAAATGTTTTGTAAAATTGAAAAGTTTAACCTCAAAAACAGCAAAAATCAAAATCAAAAATTTTTTTGAGAATGGAACTAAAGATCTTTTTGATTGATTTTCACTTATAAATACAAAATGCTCAGCTTTGTAGCTCTAAATGGACCATTTTTTATTTCAAAATTGAATTATCCTTTAGATACCATATGGTACTTTACATGGAAATGTAATTATCCCTGGTCCCACATAACAGTATGAGTAGTGCGGTCAGGTTTTCAGCTGCAATTTTGTTGCAATTCTGACAAACCAACCAATTTTCTATTGGGGTTTGACTTAGGACTTTTTAGGGTTGCATAACACAATTATCAACATTCCCAAAATACATTATATTTTTAAAACCTAACACCCTTCTCATTTATTTAAACAATCTCTCGAGATGTATTCTCAAAGTAAAACAATTTAACAAATTGAAAGTCCACCCTTGCATGCGATTTTCTGTTCTCTTCTCGTAATCAAATTGGATTAAGAATTTTCTGGTTCCAAATGTTCCATGTCTCTACTATCCATGGCTTAATTTTATTATATAAAAAGAGAAAGTAGAAACACAATACACAGTTTGCTGACTCAATTCCTTTAAATAATATATATATATAGGTATATTTCTAATTAAATGTTGAAAGATGTAAATTAGCTGAGAAGAGCAGTAATGCTCACAACTCACAACATGTAAAAACTTGAATTCGGAGATCGGGTTTACATTGATATTTAATTTAATTTTTATATTTTTCTTTCTTTTATCTTGAATTTTTCACCTTCGGAACCATCAGCACTGCAGCTACTCAAGTAATACTAGACTGCTTTTTCCTGCTCCCAATACCTCATTGACTACAAAACAAAGCTCTTGGACGCCATTTTAACGACAAGTAATTTTTGTCCTGTTCATATGTCTGTCTGTCTAATAAACCAAAGCCACGCTAGTACAAAGTCTCTTTACTGAGAATTAGTTCTTGAGGACGGTCTTAAGTGCCTTTAAATGTCGCATAGCTCTATACCCTAGACAAATCTAGAACATCAGTCTTGAAGTGCTATTTTAATGCAGTAGAATCTTGCGAATTCCGTGTCTTGCAATATACTGGTGGTGATAATGTGTAATGGGTCTCTTAAAAACATTTATTTACTCAAGATTTATAATTACTGTGTGGGTCTTGACTCTTGAGGCAATATGTTCATATGTTTTTACAATACTTTGAACTTTGAAGTGATTATAATACAACGATAACAAGAAAACAATTGCATTAGTTTAAAATGAGGTATTTTGAGTTTTATCTTGGCAACTCCGTGTAGTTTGGGTTTTGATTGAGATTACAGCACTGAAAGCATGCCCCACGCTGCCAACGACACATTATAAAACTGATGAAATACAAAGAGTAAAGCTCTAGGATCTTAATATGCAAAAAAGATTAACAAAAACTAATTCTAACAAAAAATTAATTTAAAAAAATAATCTAGATTTCTAATCAAAGTAGTTTTCGATTATTTTTTAATTAACGATTTCACCTTTAACATTTGCCTTACTAAAAAAACCCAAGACAACTTTTGAAAATCAAGTGGGAGGATTTCATTTAGTTTTACTAAATTTAGAATTTCACGACATTCAAAGCCTGTACAGAATCTAAAACTATACCCCGAAATAAAAAAACACTAGCCTCTTTGCAAAATGAATTTTATTCCATTATACTGTCTATGCGTACCCTCCTGTGTGCCCAGTAGGGCGCTTCGTTCGTTCATCTAAATTTAAACTAACTTGCTGATAATGCTGGGTGCCTGGGCTTCCTAAAATTGCATACGATTTTATGACAGCAATTCCTTTCCCTTTAACACATATATAATACTTACATAAAATAAAAGCCATCATGTCCAATTACAAGTTTGACTATTCTCTTGAACTGTCTTGGCATGTTACTAATCGTAAAACTTGACATGACAATCGAGGTGCTATTATTTCCTTTCATCCTAAGATCTTTGACCTTATCATAAAAAATAAGCTCTTAAGCTACTTTATTCATACTATAGCGTAGGTGTTGTGTGACATTAATCGTAGTAAGTAGGAAAGTAGTAGTAGAGTGCCTTTAGGGGCAAATCTGTCAAAGTGATGAGGAAAGTGAAAGAGGGATCAGAAGTTCTTATTGAAATAGAGTATGCAGCATAATAAAAATAAAGTGTATGTTACGATTTCCGTGATATTATTCCTTTAGCCTTTTTTAATTAAAGAGAAAGCGAGAGATGAACAAGATAAATGCCTATATAAACTACACAAAACAAAGTTTATTTTTCTCAAGATTTAATCCCAAATCCCACCCATAGCGTTAGAAATAATCAGCTCCCTCCCTACTCACTGTAGCCGAGCCCTTTGTACCTTTTAAGTTTTAAATGTGGTCAAAAGGATTGGTTTTTATCATTAACGAAAGTAGAATATGGAAACAGGGGAAACATTTCTCGGTAATGAGTATTGATGCAAATTTCTTTAAACATTATGTTTTACTGATTTCATTATTAACAATGGAAACTCATATTCAGCAATTAATGGAAAACTTAGTTCATTGTTAGTTGTTCTATTGTAATTCGCAATGTATATGTGTATACATTAGTACTGGAAAAAAGTAAACTCAGAAATTACATTAAATTATAGAATGGAAACATAGGTAAATAACTAATACCATGTAAAACGTAAAATATAATATGACATGGTGCATTCTTCTTCTGAGTCAGATAACTCAGCAATTCAAACATCATCATGTACAAGTTAATATGAAATTTAGTAGAAACCCGACAAAACAAGGTAAGTAATGTGGCCAAAATAAAAAGCCACACAATGAACTAGAGAAACCTTTAGTTATACCAAGGACGTTATCGAAAGGTTTCTAAAGAAGAAAAAAAAATACAAGCTTCTTTATCGCACATCTAGATTAAAAATACATAAAATATTGTTAAAAAAATGTTAATGGTTTCTATAAACTTTAATTGTCTTGCAAACATTTTCTAATTAGTTACAGTGCAAAGATTGTTGTAAAATACTTGATAAGCTTAAATTCAGGGAAAACTCTAGAATGTTTTTGGATCCTTACTTACAACTACAAACAAAACTACAACTACTTTTAGGTGAAAGTATCAATTCAAATTTCTCTCACACTACTTATTCCATTCTATTTACTTTCCTCGTTGAATAAGATTAGCACGTGAAAAGGAAAGATACAGGTAAACAAGGAGTTGTACCTCCTACCTTTTGTATACATAACTGTATGCCTATAGAGAGCAACGTGTTCCGTATTCAGTACTACCTATACACAGTATAGCCTAAGGCTAACTAAACTACCAAAAGTGAAAGTTCAAAAGATGAATCTTCAACGACTTCAACACACGTTATCCTGAATTGGATCTACATGTGAATGAAATACGAGTACCTGAAAAGAGACATCAAGAACAGTTCTGAATGTGAAACAGAATATTCCAAAGATCATATACTTTTAAGCATCTCTCTATCTTATTAAGAAAGTGGAGGAGAATGCCTTGTTTTTGAATAGACTCTCTTGAATAGATCCAATTCTCAAGACGATAGATAGGACGAGTATACTTGATGGAAATTATTTTGTTTTACTCTTTAAGTATGAATATTATGGCTTTATTTAAAATTTTATGATTTATTCTAGAGAAGGCATTAAATTAGTTATAGAATAATTGTGATTGAAAACCCGGAAATTAAATCCGGAATGAGAAACCATTTACTACAACATGTATTAAGTATTAAGTTGCTGCCAATAATAGTATTAATAATACTAGTACCCAGAAAAGTTTGTTTTTACCCTTAAATCAAGAATTAATATAAAACCATGATTTGTAATAGTTCTCGTTAGCATTTGTTAACTAAAATCCTAGAATCATCCTTAGAACTCCCTTTCACTAATTTTGAAAGGTCATGAGTGGTAGTGGTGGTAGGTGGGAAGTGAGTGGAGTGTTTGTGGGTTAAGCTTTTTCCAAGGAATTCTAAGTAAATATACGAGGGGGCTCGAGTTTAAAACAAACAACGAAGAAAGATGAATAAATCTATTCATCTATCTACTTTCTCTTAATCTAAGCTTTCATATATTTGTTATCATGAGAAAATAAAGTTTACCAAGCAAGCGTTTGTGGGTTGAGCTTTTTCCAAGGAATTCTAAGTAAATATACGAGGGGGCTCGAGTTTAAAACAAACAACGAAGAAAGATGAATAAATCTATTCATCTATCTACTTTCTCTTAATCTAAGCTTTCATATATTTGTTATCATGAGAAAATAAAGTTTACCAAGCAAGCGTTTATTGACTCTAAAATTACTTTCACTTTGATAATCTCCATCATTCTTAATATCTCCTTGTCCTCGAAGAAACCTTGTGCTTTTGGCATTTTACATATTCACTAACTTTTAGTATTTCTTAGAGTCTATGTAAATAAAAGGCTTCTTTAATGTCTACTTTTAGAACAAAAAGTATATTGTTGATATGTCTTTGGTGAAGTTATGGTTTAATTAATTCCAACTAATTTCTGTTAATTAACCTTTCCGACTATGGTCCTTGGCTTGTAGTTACTTAGGTTTGATATGAATTTTAATCAATTATGGAAAATTCATGATTTATAAGGAAGCAGTCTGTCTGTGGTGTGCATAATCTCATGTATCTAATCTCCAGAATTTATACAATGTCACGAATAACATTCAAAAATGATGTCACACACATATGATTAACATTTATTTTACGTCACGACAGAACGTGACAAGCCGATACTGAGAAAGTAACGCAACTCAAGATTAAACAACAATAATGTGTCTTTTCATATTTGTAAGTGTAAACCTTGAATAAAATATTAAATGAACACAGGTGCACGTTTTAATTTATTTAATACTACATCTTACTACAATCTATATTTGCCATCGTATATTATATAATATTTATGAAGTGTGTTGTTCCCTATATTGACTAAGAATTACTGAATGAGTGGAAATGACAGATAAACATAATAATACACAGCATCATCATGTCTTGTCAGAAATAGCAAATCTGTCAATTTCGGAAACTGCACAACATATTTATTACTTTCATTACGAGTAAAACATGTCATATGACATGGGTCTTGTGTGTCATTTTGAAAGATTTACAAAAGATGATAAGATATTTAAAATTCTTAAAGAGGAAAGAATATTCTCTATACTTTGGAGGGCAACTTCCGGGGACTAATGGGAAATTAATATCAGTATTTTGTTTTGGTACGAGAGTCTTTCATATAGATTTTACCGGTATTTGGTATGGTGCCGGTTTAAAAGAGGAATGTGCACTTTCAAAAGCATTTCTTGCTCAGGGTCAAGAAAGGAGAAACGTAATGAAAAAACAATGGGGAATGAAAGCTTAATATTTTGAGCTGTTTTGGTCGCTTTGCTTCAATAACAATTGAAAAAACTTATTAGAATTTTTAACAAAAACTTCTTTAACAAAAACAGTTTAAAAGAACTGGTTGGCTGAAAGGAAAGTAAATGATGTTAATTTTTGTTGTTGATGAAACAACACTTATTGTTAAAGAATTATTTCAATAATATTAGGTACTTTTTCTAAAAGCGACAAAGGTTTTATATTTCTGCTTTCTCCTGTATAAGTCGTCTAAGTTTAGTTCATTTTTTAATTGTAAAATTGTTATTCAGATTTTTTTGCAGAACAAAAACATGTGAATCAATATCAATTGTGAATGAAAATGCAATACGCTTTTACTAGGCTTAAGTATGAAGTATACTACTGAAAATTAAAAAAACGAGTTTCTGTTTCTGTCAGTACTCAAAATCAGCAACTCTTTACCCCAAGTTTTAACTGTTTTTACAATTTTTTAGCAAATCTTTATCGAAAAATCTGGAGCCAGCCGGATTTTTTTGTAAAGTTTATTTTTCTTTCGATTTTGATAATTTCCGCTTAACAAACTGTATTTCTGTCTGTTTTCTAAATAAATACTAAAAGATAAAATATACAAACTATTACGAGTACATTTTTTTGGTATATATTACAATGCACGCCTACTATCTCACTCACTTTCTCAAAAGTATCATCATAAAGATTAAAACCAAACTGAATGCAGCCCTCTATAGAGTTGGAGAAGATAAGAAGAGCCAAATAAAGTTACTTACACAAAAGAAAGATTTGGATGACAGTTAATTTTGATGACTGCTTATCATCACAAAGACAAAGATAACGTTGTGTTTTTTCACGATGACCAAAGCCTTGAGGTGCCTTGGAACATTTTTTATCTTGTTTTATTCCCAGAAAGAACGTAAAATTTGTAACGTTAGATAGAAAAAAATCTCAAACCAGTAAAATTTATATGACATGTAGTTTCAGAGAATCTGAGTTGTCGAAGACATTGGCATTTCGTAATGTGTGTAATGTAATGATTATTTTTACTGCACGCGAAATGCAGTGTGACTTAGTGACTTTTAGCTAGAGAAAAAATATTACAATGGAACATAAACAGTGAATGTTACGATCATACCTCTTTGGTCATATATCATATTATTGTTTCGGTATGATTGGCATATCAACATTTAGATAAGAGAGAATATAAATGTTCTACATGATAATCTTGTTGCATGTAAAATGTAAGTCATGCATTACACTAGAACACACCTGTGGTCACTCTGTTTCATGGTTATTAGACAGAATTTCGATCGATACTTGCGTGTTTGGCAACAGTTAAATTCAAATTGTGTCACTTACAGATAAACACCATCCACTTGTTACGTTCTAGTAAAATCCCAATGCAATAATGAAAGTACATGCTTTTGATTCGATGTGATATGTAATGTGACGAAAGGTTTAGTGTATTGGATGTAGTGAAACTACCTTTCAGAGATGTTTGAAATTAATGATAGATTCATGTCGAAACAAAGGCTGTACAATACTATTATAGCTTTAAAACTTATATAATAACTAATTTCGGTAAGCGCGATGAAGGTCGGTCAATTAGTGTAGAAACCTCAGGAATACTCTGGAAAGATAATTTTTGAAACAGTTTTTGTTGCCTTGTCCCATGATTTCTGTAATCTCTTCTGACAATAGATAAAAGAATGTTTTATTGTAAAATGGATAGTGTGATAATGTTTATTTCTTTTTAAATTTGAAAAAAAGTTTGATATTGTTTAAATTTTGGAAAATATTACAATCCTGAATTGTCTGAGAATTATTGATTATTATTTGAGACTTGAGGGCTTTAGCAATCTTTTTCATCATAGTCAGTCAGTCAGTCTATTTCTTCAATCGAAACTCCAGTTGATGTAAATTCCTCTTCTGCATCAATAATTTCAACATCTGAATCAACTTCAGTGACCATATAACCCTCGTGTTGTTGAAAGGTATGACTCCATGATGTAGAATCCGTGTACACACCTTTCGATGCGGAAACAAAAGCAAACTCTAGATCTGCATCATCATCACAAGTGTCTTTGGTGGAAAATGTAGAAGTGTTAGATTCAGTCATTTGATTTCCACATAACTCATTAAACTTTCTTTTAACTCCTCTTTTATTCATGCAATCAGCACTAATATTTTCTACTCTTGGAATATCGGGAACAGCTTTAGGAACTTCAAATTCATTTAAATCCATTCCTGTCTCATCAATATTGTCGATTTCTGCTGCATTCGTTGAAATTTCGACTTCCATGCATTGCTTTTTGGTGTCCTGAAGCATGTAGAAATGTGTCATAGCTTTAGTCACGCTGTTACACTCCAACTTTGCATACGTGCATTTATTTCATTATATAAACGATATATAATATGATCATCAGCAGAGCAAGTATTAATCTTGGTTGACTTCACTGTGCAATGAGACTGAGTAAAGAAGTTAAAGCTTGTGAGGATATGATAGACGTATAGGTTATAGCTCAAACTAACTTTAGAATACTTTCCCCCTTATAATTGTAGTGTAGTTAATTTAATGTTTTGCAAAAATTTAACAATGAAATAAAAACGAAGAAAAAAATAATCGCTTTACAATTTGCAAAAGATTGCCTGTCCAAAATATTGTCTGTAGGTCCTAAGGAATTTAGGGTGTTTTTCACACAAACTAGCCGACCTCTAATTACAATCAGATATGATATAATATTATACATATAATAATCAGATATAATAATCGTCATAAATGTCATAAATGATATTTATTTACCGTCCGTAGCTATAGTATTGACAGCCCTGGTCGAAACGCCTTTTTTCGGCTGGTATTTTGACACCGAATAATTATTTTATATTAGTTTGACATATTTATTTGCATAAGAATTGTATGATAAAAAGGATTGAATTAAAAATATTCATAACTACCATTATATAAACTATAGCAGTATTATATGCAAAAAAATGCTGAATTCTTAGTACAATTACATATCATTTTAAAATCCAATTTTATTGACAAAGTTTTGTTAGCAAAATGTCCTTTCGAATCCTTTTTCGTTAGAAATAGTTGAAAAGGATGCTGAAGAACTGATGATAAGAATCACGGATAGAAGTAATTTAGCAACATAGCAAGTAGTCATACATTTCATGATATCTTATTGCATTGCATTCAATTCTATAAACTCATATAAAAAGTTAAAACGTGACTAGATTTTGTACTAAAAATGCTTTTACTACAACTACTATAGCAATATTGGATTCTCATTCTGCTCCCAAGAAGAAGAACTGTCAAAGCATAGCTGTTATAATCTGAACAATGAGCACATAATCCGATTCGAATGCAAGCATGCAAACGTAATGTCCAGTAGAATCTTAAAGGAAATCCCTAAATCTACAATGTCTAGAACTGTAGAGAATTTTAGTCTAATCAAATCAAATAAATTTTTACTCTTCTGGCAGTATGAAGTACGTTGACAGTACAGTGTGACTCGCTACAACATGAAATTATGTTAATGTAATTAAAACAGGCAAGGACGAAAGATGCATTCCAAGTTTACATTGTAAATTTGCAAAGGCACATGGAAATTTCAAAGCTGTGTGTGTACTCAACTTTCAACACTTCCTATATTTCAATTAAATTTCATTCTACAACACTGTTCAGCACACAGTATAAAAGCTTTGATTAAGATTTCCAGGAAAAGAGTACTTACGGTTAGTTAGAGTATCCTAATGAAGATAACATTATTAGTCAGAGAAGTCATTCCTCTTAGATGTATACCAAGTTTAACGAGGGGTTGTCACTAAAAACAAGGACAATACTGGCAAACTGGCAACTGCATAAAACATACATTAAAACACCTTATCCTAAAGAATCACACACCATCAAACCCACCTACTATATGCACCATCCGTGATAAAACGCAAAAGGTGGTGCAAAATAACGTGGAAACTAAACAGGATATTTCATTCTTCATTAAATAGTTAAGCTAATTAATTAATCAAACTTTGCTTGCATCTATTATACATGGAGCAGAAGTTTGTATAACAAGA
>JAQGAA010003778.1:0-10370 GCA_034696425.1 Isotoma viridis
CAATAGTCCCAACAAGATCTGTGCCTATTGAGGGGTCCCTGCCCAGGTCAGGTCAAGATAATCTTGAAGGAGTAATCCTAGATTCCGTGTCAATTGAAGGCTACCGGCAGCTCAGGCCAGATCAAGATAGTCAGAGAAAAATATTTTACTAATAACTATCTAACTATGCACGCTAAAATGAATTTTGATGTGGAAATTGTTGATTAATTAACAAATTACGATAACATTAGAATGCACAATCTATTAACAAAATTTATTGTTATTGTAGGAGACTTTATCAATCACCACTACATAGATGTTATTTAAGGGGGATTTAAAGTACGTTTTAAGTCAGTGTTCAAAAATGCAAATGTTTAAGAAACAACATACAATCACTTTTTAATAGTGTATAATTTTATTATTCACACAAATTTAACTTAAATATATTAAAATTATCAACTATACACTAGTTAACAAAAAATAAATAATGGTAAAAACAATGGATTACTGCAACGAGCAACTAATCAATTTCAATAAATACATCATCTTCCATAATATTTCTGACATGTTAATTGAACCCAATCCAGTCTCATTCCCAAGAAAAGGAAACGAAGCACTTTTCCCATCTCTACCTTTTAATTTTGTAAATTCCAAAGTTAACATTCACGTTTCCGGGCACGTTCCCAGTCCCGATAACACTAACCAGATTTTATTGATAAAATTACATATTTATAATGCTCTTAATTATTCTTACTACCATTGTAATCATATTAAGCCCGAATTGGTACACATCCGTTTAGAAAGATTACAAAACAATAAACCGATTTTTATAAATGATCTTAACCAGTGTGGATTTATTGAAAAGCTACCTTTCTCTAAGAATATGATATTGCTGTGGACAATGACAATTACTTTTTGGATTAGAAATGCCAAGACGTTTAGCCACTCTGATCAATTCTTTCCATTCCGTTTTCATTGATGTATAAATTGTTCCTTTTATGCTAACTCTAACAATATTTGGCAATTTAAAAATTTTCTCCAAAACAGAAAAATCGTTGCCAAACACTCCACAATGATTAAGTTCAAGAACTTTCAAACACGTTAAATCTTCTTTTGCGAGGAAACTCTCAACTTGAACATGGCTAACACAGAACATACTAATTTCCAAATTCTCTATGGAATCAGGTAACAAATTCATGTTACTTATTTCCTGAAAAGCAAATCTACTGCATTCAGGAGACTTAATAAATTTGAGAGTTTTCAGACTTTTACAATCTTTAAAAATTGAAAAATCAAGACACGTGGAAGCTTCAAAGGATAACGTTAATGAAATAGATTTCAAACTGGCACAATTTCTCAAAATTACGTCACGAATGCCAAAATAGTTCCGATATACTTTGGAACACCCTGAAAATGTCAATGCTTCCAAGTGTCTTTGTTTTTGGAGTACGGTATTACACAATTTAGAAATATCATTTCCCTCACAACCTATAACATTAAAATCGACTTCCCTTAAACTGTCCAAACTATTCCAATAATCATGCTTCACAACTATCTTAGGTTCTCCAGGGTAAATACGAGGCTCACTCGGGATCATTTGCAATCCTAAATCTCGATGATTTAAATGTATACAAAGATATCTCAAAGTTGAACGATTTTTTGAAACTAAAGAACAAAGTGCAGCTGTTGTTACTTTCGATGCTAAATCCCTCCCTGGGTCAAACCCAAGTTTTATATCAATTGCTGTCAACTCACAAGGCGATTCTCGACAATTTTTAAAAATAGATGAAAGCAAAACGTTAACTAAATATCTTCCATGAAAAAGGGCATCCCATGACATTTTTCTTGTGCAAATTTTTAAGTTTTTAAGGTTACGCCAGTTGTACTGAAATGGAAGGTAATCAGAATAAGATATTGGTACATCTTCGAATAATTCGAATTGTACTGTTCTCAAGTACTCACTACATTGCAGCATAAGGTAGTGGAAATGTTTTGCAGAAATGTAATTATTTAAACCGATATTTAATGTTCTGAGGAATTCAGGGTATTTTAATGCTGGAGTGGATGGGGGTAGTTTCCTTCTAAAGTAAATTACTTTAAGTTCCTCAATTTGAAAAGTCAGAATTCTCCTCAATAGTCTAAGTTTTTTCTGGTTCTGGTCGTCGTATCGCACTTTGAAATGATAAAAAGTATCAATCCCTTCTTTGGCTTCTGTACAAACGAGACGATAATTGAGGGCATCTTTTTGTTGCAAATGAGAGTAAATCACCTCTTTTACCTGGAAGAATTGAATAGTGAAATTTTTAAACAAATTCAAAAAAATTGACATTATAATTTGATAAGGCAACATTATTTTATATTTAGTTTCCTATCTCTTACCTCATTCGGCATGTCAAGTAAAGTATTTTTGGGAGGCCTCCGGTAGTTAATAATCGGAATTGTCGGATCCGATTTTTCTTCTAAGATTCTTTTATTTTTAAGATTGTAGCAGGTACTGGATGATCTCTTAATTTTGCTCATGATGCAGTACTTTACGAGTTGAGAGTGTGTAACACGGTCAAAGGTCAGCAGTGCGCAATTTACAATTGTATATTTCAAAATAAATGAGGTAACTTTGTTAAAATATGGAGTGTTTGGATATTTGTTTCTGCTTGAGTTGCATGGACAGAATGAGAACTTTTAGTTTGCTTGCCTAATCAACTGCAACAAAAATAAGGGATGGGTTGTATTTATTTTTAGAAGAAGCTTATTTGTCCCAAGTCCTTGGGTCAAATAAGCCTTTTGGTTGGTCGTTGCATTTTGTCTTTGTAAGAATACATCTCAAGTGATCCACTAGTTTTAACCCTTTAGCTTTAATAATGGAGTTTAAGTACACAATTGCTTGTGGGAGCGTATAATATATAAAATTATGTTGGTTGTGATTTATGGAATGTGAACGTCCATCCAGACCCTATCAACCTCACTCCTCAGCCAGAACCTGTGAAGGTTACATGGCCTATTTTATGATGCATCTTCAAGAAGTTTTAAATGCTAGAATAATGTAAACTTGTCCACACCCATACTTAAACTTGATGGACAAAGGTACAATATATTTTGAAATTGCTAATACTAATAGGGAAAAATGAATAGATGTTATAGGCTTCTAGAAATCCTTATAATAATATAACTAAAGAGTACACGAAACTTTTAGAAACAAGGCAGTTGATATTTCTAGGTAATAGTCTGGGATCGAACCGAATAAAATGTAATGTATAATGAAAAGTTGTTCACGAAGCCTTGCTGGAGAATGAGATATAATGATATGAGTAACCTGCTTTCTAAAATTTGTTGTTTTTCTAATGCAATCGTACTAATTCAAAATTGTGTATGTTATGCAGGATCCCTTTGTCTAACAGACTTCTTATACCGATTAGTTGTCTAATTCTCATATAGTATAATGCATATTTTCTCCATGTGTAATGCAACTTGTTGTAGTCTTGTAGTAAATGATTAAAAATTAGGGATTGTAAAAGCACAGTAGTTTATTGTCAATAAAATTCAACAAATCAGATATTTCAATTTCTGAAAATCAAATCGCAAGGCTTTAGACTTCATGATTGTCTATTGTTTTGTAATGTACCGTTAATTGATAGATACATTTGTATGGTTTTATAAATTATAACCTAAAGAACATGCAAAATGTATCTTTAGCAGTAAATCTTAAAGTTTAAAGCTAACATTGCAATATTATTCATGCAAAAAAACTTTTAAAATCTCTGGAACACAGGAACACAAAAAAATTATGAGATGAGATTGATTGAGGAAACTTTTACGCTAAAGGGAAACACAGGCACATTTAGAAAATAATTACATCAGTGTCTCAAACTCAACTCATATCACATTTTGATTCTATCAGTAACCACATTCACAAATTAGTATAATCACAAATAATTCTAAGCAATGGTAATTACAAGTTACAATATTCCCTTCTATCAAAGAATTTATATTGGATTTAATGCACTTGTAAAGACAGTAGGTAAATTTTGAGATAGTACTTTAAACAATTTAAAGAATTAGGGAATAACAATTATTTGAAAAGGCAGGACTGTATTGTACAGGAAATTTCTTGAGTTTTTCAATTCCTGCAGCCTAAGTATTAAAGCTATAAATGTGTACTTATATGAAAAACAAACGGGTTTAATTAATAAAGTTACCTTTTTGTATTTCATAAAAAGTATTATCTGTACCATTAAATTAAACTCAAAACCCGCATCCTTTACAAAAGTTTACAAAAACCATAATTTAAATTCTTAATAAACTGCTTTAGCCCATGGGTAATTCGTAGTTTTCCTTTCCCAAAGAATATTAAATTGCTTTGGACCTCGGAAATTAAGTTTTGGATAAAAAATACCCACACTTTTAGCAATTTCAACAAACTTAGCCCATCGCTCTTTCATCGACATATCAATTTGTTTTATACCAATTTTTACAATATTCGGTAACTCTAAAGATTTCTCTAAAACAGAAAAATCTTTGCCAATCACTCGACAATCATTAAGTACAAGAACTTTCAGAAAAGGTAACTCTCCCCTTGTGAGGAAAACCCTCATTTGAATAGGGTCAATGTTAAACATATTAACTTCAAAATATTCTAAGGAATTTGGTAGGAAATTCATGTTTTGTATTTCCGAATAAAATGGCAAGCGCTCAGGATGTTTTGTCAGCTTCAGAGTTTTCAGATTTTTGCAACATTGATACATCGAAAAATCAAGCCACATATTAGGTAGAGTATCGAATGAAATAGATTTTAGAGTAGTGCGATTATTAACAATTACTTCATACAGATCAAAATAGTATGGACCTTGTTTGTAACCAGTTGCAGCTGTACATGACAACACTTCTAAGTGTCTTTGCTTTTTCAGTAAAATTTTACACAATTGAAAAATATTGCTTTCTTCGCGAACAATAATGTCAAAGTCAAACTCTTTTAAACTGTCAAATTTGTCCCAAAGCGTTATACTATACTTGCGTAACTCAGCGTCATGATCAATAGGTTGACGCCACCTTATTGCACCTCGCTCTTGCATCAACAATTCAAGATTTAAATGTATACAAAGGTTTTTCAAAGTTGAACGATTTTTAGATATCAATGATAAAATTGAGTCTTCCATCTCCAACCCACCCGTGTTAAACCCAAGTTTTATATCAATTGTTGTCAACCTACAAGGCGATGTTAGTAAATTATTCAAAATATTGGAAATAACATTAATAACAGATGTTAAATTTCTTCCTTGGTCATTCCTTGAAACCTTTTTTGCAGAAATTTTAAAATGCTTAAGGTTGGGCCAGCTGTACTGAATTGGCTGACAATCAAAATACGCTGGAATTACATCTTCGGATAGTCTGAACTCCACTGTTGTCAAGAAGTCACTGCATTTTATCATAGCGTAGTTGAAATTTTCTGGAGAAATGTAATTGTTTAAACCGATACTTAATGTCCTGATGAATTGAGGGTATTTGAATGCTGGAGTGGATGGGGGTAGTTTTCTTAGAAAGTAAATCACTGTAAGTTTCTTTATTCGCCACGTTTGAATTTTCTTTAATAGTTTAAGCCTTTTTTGGTTCTGGTCATCGTATCTCGCATTGAAATGGTAGAGGGAATCGATTCCTTCCTTGGCATCTTTACAAACGAGACGACAATTGAGGGCATCTTTCTGTAGCAGGTAGGAGTAAATCACCTCTTTTACCTGAAAGATTTATTAATTTCTTTAATAAGAATAACACGAAATAACAATAACGATAGTTAGTGCTATTTATATAAATCAATTTTAAACAACAGGGTTTGAAATATACTTTGACACAAGAAAGTATTATGCATTTAGTTTCATATCCCTTACCTCATTCGGCATGTCAAGTAAAGTATTGTTAGGTAGGAGGCCGACGGTAGTTGAAAATCGTAGTTGTTGGATCCGCATTTTCTCTTAGGATTCTTCTATCTCTAAGATTGTAGGAAGTACGAGGTATCTTAATTTTGCTCATGATGCAGAATTTTGCGAGTTGAGAGTGCTTGACAACTGTCAAAGGTCACAATTTACAGGTGACAGGTGTGTATTTTAAAAATAAATTATCTTTTTTTTAAATGGACAGTAACTGGATATTTGTTTCTGCTTTGGGTTACATGAAAGAAATGAGAAATTTTGTTTTATTTCCTTCACCAACTACAACAAACAAATGGGGTGGTTAGCTGTTAGCATAGGAAAAGCTTCTTAAACAAAACTAGCCAAGACAAATTCCCTTCTAACTGCACTCATCTTCAGACCTTAGCCTTAAATTATTAGATGGCATATTTTATGGTATACCTTTAAGAGTAAGGTAAACTAACCCACCACATCCATACTTAAACTTGATTGAAAAAAATGTAATGTATTTTGAAATTACTAATACTAATAGTGAAAAATAAATAGATGTTATATGCTTCTAGAAATCCTTATAATAATATAACTAAAGAGAACAAGTTGACCTTTCTTGGTAATAGTCTGGGACTGAACCAAATAAACAGTAATATGTATAATGAAAAGTTGTTCAGGAAGCTTTGCTGGAGAATGAGATAAAATTATGTGAGTAACCTGGTTTCTAAAATTTTGTTAATTGTTTTTTATTGCAATCGTACTAATTCAAAATTTATGTCATGTAGGGTCCTTTGTCTAACAGACTTCGTATACCGATTTTTTGTCTATAACTTATATCTATTATAATAATACACAGTAGTAGTTATAGTATAATGCATATTTTCTCCATGTGTAATGCAATTTGTAGCAGTAAATCATTAAAAATTAAGAATTGTAAAAGCACAGTAGTTTATTGTCAATAAAATTCAAGCAAATCAGATATTTCAATTCCTGAAAATCAAATCGCAAGGCTTTAGACTTCATGATTGTCTATTGTCTTGTAATGTACCGTTAATTGAAATTGATAGATACATTTATATGGTTTTATAAATTATAACCTAAAGAACATCCAAATGTATCTTTAGCAGTAAATCTTAAAGCTAACATTGCAATATTATTCATTCAAAAAAACTTTTAAATGTCTGAACAAGAACAGGATAAAAATATGAGATGAGATTATTTAAGGACCCTTACATCATAGAATTTATTTGGGATTTAATACACTTATAAAGACAGTAGGTAAATTTTAAGATAGTACTTTGAACAATTTAAAGAATTAGGGTATATAAATTATTTGAAAAGGCAGGACTGGGCTATACAGTTTCTACTTTTTCTGCTGAAACGTTGTTTAATTTCTACAGACGAAGTATTAAAGCTATAAATGTGTATTTATATAAAACAAACGGGTTTAATAAATTAAGTTACCTTTTTGTATTTCATAAAGATGTGTATCATTAAACTAAAATCAAGCTTGACCCGCATCCTTTACAAAAGTTTACAAAAAGCATAATTTAAATTCTTAATTAACTGCTTTAGCCCATGGGTGATTCGTAGTTTTCCTTTCCCAAAGAATATGAAAGTGCTTAGGACCTCGGGTATTATGTTTTGGATAAAAAATGCCCACACTTTTAGCAATTTCAACAAACTTTAACCATCGATCTTTCTTTAACATGTTTATCCCTTGTATGTTAATTTTCACAATATTTGGCAAGTTTAAAGATTTCTCTAAAATCGAATCATCTTTGCCAAAGTCTCCACAATTATTATACACAAGAACTTTCAAAAATTGCAAATCTTCTCTAGCGAGATATTCATCCATTTGAGTAGGGTTAATGATAAACATGCGAACTTCCAAATGCTCTATGGAATTAGGTAACAAATTCATATTACTTATTTCCGCAAGCCTGTGTTCAAGGGTGCCATTACCGATGATGAACCAATTCCTTGTCAGTATGAGAGTTTTCAGATTTTTGCAATCCTTAAACACCGAAAAATCAAGACAAGTAGAAGGATCATCTTTAAAATCCAATGAAATAGATTTTAAGGTAGGACTATTATTCAAAATTACGTCATGAACATTAAAAGACTCTGGGTGTTCTTGGTTTATAGTTGCAGCTCTTAATGACAATACTTCTAAGTGTCTTTGTTGTTGGAGCAAAATTTTAAAATTACTCAAACGACCACTAACCCCAGTACAATCAAATTCCTTTAGACTATCAATTTTTTCCCAAAGATTCATACCATAGTCGACTGACTGTGCAGAACAAGGCAAAGCTGCATCTTGCCTCCAGATCAATGGTTCATGACGATAGTTAAATGATAGGCACAGATTCTTTAACGTTGAATGATTATTAGATATCAATGATAAAATTGCACCCGAATTTTCAACAGACATTAAATAATCTTTCGTGTCCAAACCCGCCTCAAACGAAAACCCACATTTTACATCAATTGTTGTCAACCCACAAGTCGATGCTAACAAATTATTTAAAATTTTGGAAAGGAAATTGATAACTAAGCTTAAACTTCTATTCCAATTCCAAGACAGGATTTTTGTAGAAATTTTAAGATGTTTTAGGTTGTGCCAGCTGTACTGAAATGGAAAATAAACAGTGTACTCATTTGATAAATCTTCGGAAATTTCAAAATGTACGTTTTTCAAGTGGTCGCTACATTGTAACATAAGGTGGTGGAAATTTTCTGGAGAGATGTGCTTATTCAAACAAATATTTAGTGTTCTGATGAATTGAGGGTATTTGAGGGCTGGATTGGATGGTGGTGGTTGCGATTTAAGAAATTTAATCACATTAAGTTCTTCTATTCGCCATGTTTGAATCCTTCTCAATAGTTTGATTCGTCTCTGGTCGTTGTATCGCACAGTGAAATGATAAAGAGCATCAATCCCTTCTTTGGTTTCTTTACAAACGAGACGATGAGTGAGAGCATCTTTTTGTGGCAGGTAGGAGTAAATCAAATGTTTAATCTAAATTATAAGAATACACATTTTTTGTAGATTAACATATAAAAATTACCCTACAACCCCTTATACAAATCAAAACAAAACCCTCCTATTTTAAAACAATTAAATTTATATTGTACTTAATTCCTTCCTTACCTCATTCGGCATCTCAAGCAGAGTATTACTGGGAGATCGATAGTTGAAAGTCGGAGAAATCGGATCGGCTTTTTCCTCTAGGTCTCTAAGATTGTAGCAAGTTCGGGGTCTTTTTGCTTTGCTCATGATTGCTAATACGAAAATGGCAAGGTCAAATGTCAGTAGTGCACGATATAATGTTGTAAAAGTTATCTGTTTTCTGTTGATTTTTTGATTTGTTTCAGTAGAATGAGAACTTTACTTCACTTGCTTGATCTAGAGAAGCAACAATTGATGATAATGGCATTTATTTTAAGGACAACATATCCCAAGGAAAACGAATTAGCCCTTATTGTATTTTTGTGACAATCAATCATTCATTCATCACATGCTTACACTTGTTCCATTTCTCCTGCATTTGGTATGAGATTTTTATTTTTATTAAAGGGAATAATTTGTGCCTGGATTTGTGTACTTTTAGTGAGTTGATGAGAGTGTAATAAAATTATTAAAAAATTTTATTTATTGAGTTTAAAACGAGTACACATATCAATAGTATAATTCATACGAAAAATAGTAACCTTTCTTGGAGTTAGTAAGTTAGTTGCCACTTTATATATACTAGATTTTACCTCCAAGTCTCCAGGAGCAGTATTAGATACTATAATGATAATTGATAATCCCTGTTAGTTTTATAGTCCATTGGATGGAAAGTTATCTTTATCAATAGCAAAGATAACCTAATTTAATTAATAAAGCAGCCACTGTACCTGTCACAAGTACAAGGTTAATGTTTGATCACCTAATTAATACAAATCATTGATAGAATACATAAATGCATTTTTTAAGAAATATTTTTCACACTTTTTGCATTCGTATGTGGCAATACGGGTAAGTAAATTACAGATTTCTTTCAATTTCTATAATTTTGTTTCTAGATGAACTTTAAGTATTATAATTGGGGATGGTTATACAGGGACAGGGACTGTGTTGATGATGCAGGTGAATACGGTCCAATGACAGCATGCCCTATTTGCAAAGCTTACTTTTCTAGATTGAATCAATTATATCCCTCGACCTCGGATAAATTACCTTCTGCCCAGTCACAGCAGAACTACAAAAAGATGTTTGAAAAGGAGTACCAAAAGCGGAATAAAGCAGAGTTGAGCTTTATTTCAATTAAAAACTAAAAAAAATCTAAATGAATGAAATTTGAAACTTTTAATAATTTTTGTATGTTTTTATCAAAGGGATAAACTCAAGGAGTTGGAACTAGAGCCGAAGACACTGAAAGTGTAAGTATAATTTGTTACCGCATTTTCCTTCTTTGAACCCTATGGACAGGTCGTGGGGGTGTATTTTTAAAAAAA
>JAQGAA010003779.1:0-10368 GCA_034696425.1 Isotoma viridis
ATCGGCTTCAAACTTGGTACATAGTTTAATGATGATGTATCTCAGGTCAAGTTCTAAGATGGGGTCAATCGGACCACTCCCACTTAGGGTCATGACCGTCAAAGTTTCAAATATATGGCAATATAGGCAAATGGGGTATCATTGGACAGCCAATAATAAGCTCTTCTTGGTGCCAATTTGAAATTTTTGAATATTGAATTGAATAATCATTCAATTCAATATTCAAAATATTAATATATATAAATATAAATATTCAATATATTAAATATTCAATATTCAATATATTCAATATTCAGTTTTACAACACTTTTCTATATCGATTTTGAAATGGTTTATTCATTATGCGGGAATTTGCTCTATGGCATTCGTAACTTCTACTTGGCCCTAGCGTTATATTTTTCTTTAGTATGGTGAAAGTGGGTGGTGATAGTGGTGAAAGCATTGGAATTGGAATACTAGATAAGAATAGATATGAGATGACATGATGATTGATGAAAGATGAGCTCTATTTATTATGTTTTAATTATATGAATAGTTTAAAATTATAATCGTGTAATCATGGGTAATAATACGGGCATTCATGGGTCATCTATAATTAAGAGCTAATTGTTTTTTGGCTGTAATTGTAATTGTGTATAGTTGTATAGACTACTAGTTACAGCACCAGCAGAAGATAAGCAGATTGGGACACAAGCTGAAGAAAAGGTATGTATATATAGATTCAAGAGAAAGTGGTTGACTAATAAAAATCGCAAAAGAATAAAATCGTATGATGAACAACAACAAATCTAATGTGTCGATTAAAATGTAGAAACTATACAATTTTCTTAACATCTTACTACTTTTCGTTTTCAACAATATGAATGTAAACCATACTCCAAAAATGTAATTTCGTATGCATCCTTTATTTAAGAACATTTCTTGATAAGTTATACATGTAAAATAAATTTAAGAAACTAATTAGTCTCTATAAAATTTGCATTTCGGTAGTAGTAGGTAGGTAGGTACAGGAGGTGGTCCATTCATGTTCTGCTCTTTAAATTATCATACATCCAATTAAACATTAGTCATTCACATTAAAATTATTTACAATTTTAAAAGACTTTTAATTAACGCAAAAGGGATAACCAAACTTTGAATTCTGAACGAGAAAGACTACTTTAAAATTCTAGTAAATTGTTGATCCAAATAGTTGAAATAATATACAGTAATAATTTTTAATCCGTTTAATCTCATCACAACTTATTAGCTATATATATATATACTTAACTAATGGTAATGCGATTGCGAATGAGGCGTCGTAACCCTTGTTGCGTTTGTTTCGTTGAAACTACTTGGATTATGGATGTATTCCATATGCTCTAAAAAAAGGTAATATATAATAGGGAACCCTATCAGAATTCCCATACAAGGTAGCAATATTTTCCACCACGCCACTTCCGACTTTTTATTTCTTAGATCTGGAATATACAACATAATTAAACAAATATTATTTTTTTAAATCAACTTTGAAATTCTTGCGGCTCAATCAAAAAACGCAACTAAAAGAAAAAAAATAATTATGTTAAAACAATGCAAACAAAGTACCCGAGAGAGCCTTACGAGAAAGAGCAGGAGGAACATCAGATTCATTTAAAACATTAGAACTTGCAGCAGCAGCTTCAGCTTTTTCTCTT
Source organism: Isotoma viridis (assembly GCA_034696425.1). NCBI lineage: Eukaryota > Metazoa > Arthropoda > Collembola > Entomobryomorpha > Isotomidae > Isotoma > Isotoma viridis. The sequence continues at coordinate 1,677 of JAQGAA010003779.1, forward strand.
ATTTCTTTGAGCACCGTATCTACATTATCAAGGTAAACTTGGCCATTACTAGACTCTTCATCACTGTCGATGTCAAAATCTTCGTCAACTAAATGTGTCTCCACCGGAACAGCAGCATCTTCTGTCAAATCAACTAGAATACCCTTAGCAGGCACTTTAATAATTCGACGAGCGTGCAACTCTGTTTCAGTGTGGAGATGATTCACCTTTTTCAGCTCAGCGACCTTAAGATAAAAATGCATATTATTACATAAACTGCATACAAAAGGTATTAAATGTAAATTAAAGGTATCTAGACTTACTGAAGTATTATAGAGCAAAGCGATCCCTTGTAACGAGTCCGTAGGTAAAACGAGTCTTTCAATGAATTCATCTTCCTTCCGCTGATTGTATCCCAGGTTGACAAGCTCATATTTGGATTTATCTCCCCTCTTTGTGGCCATCTCATTTCATCTTCCCTCTTCTGACCCTTGACCTACTCTCCTTGCGCTTACCCTTCACTGCTTGTGCTTTATCATTCGCTATCTATCAATTAATTCTTTCACACGTGACGATATCCCTGCTTTTATTTGCATCCAATTACTTGTATGGCTTTCTAAAGTTACTGACTATAATATAATTGTGTTTTGTCAAATACAAAACTCTGAACTCCGACTAAGGTTATTTATGTGCATTGCTTCATTGTTTGTTGCTTGTGAAATGTCCCATCATTTACAAATCTGAGTTAGACTGCACGTTTGGATTTGGAAGCACAAGTAAAAAGTATACATGAATTCAACGCTTCAAGTCTTCAAGGATATTAAATCTGTGAACCTGAACTGAAGCCTGAATTGAAACCCTTGGAAATACTTGATTGTGGATTGCACGTGTAGAAATAATAACACAACTAGGAACGAGGAACGAGGAAGTATGGCATCGGAAAGTAAGGCTTTATTACGGTGTACGGAAAGATTTGAAGACTTTTGGATTTTGTGTTAATTGATGAAATGCGAACTAAATGTTCTGTATATTCTAAAACTAAATTGATTTTTTAGAAAATCCACTAACCGATAATAACGATTCACAATCACAAATTAAAATAAAAATGAACCCGGACCTGCGGATCCGTATATTTAATCCCAGCTTCTGTCTATCACATCAAGTTGTGTTATTTTCAGAAGAAAACAAGTATTTGCGCTAAGCAGAGACCAACTCAGCTTAGCTCTTTGCAGCTATAAAATATCACTTTCCCCACTCAATTTGTCTCATCTCAGTCAGTATCTTTACAGCGTTTTAGCGTTGGTTCATGTATTGCATTTGATACAGATATTTTTGAGATTTCACTTTCACTCACGGACGCTGCAAGCAAAGGAAGCCTGTATAGTCATAGTCTGAGTCTCACATCACATCATGTCTAGAAATTGTTCATTTCATTTTTCATTTCACGCACTAAATACTCGTTTGGGATATTTTTGTATGTCCTTGTTTGATATTTTCACTCGCAGATAATGATAATAATACACCTTAAATGACTGGAAATTATATGTAGTTCAATTTACATTTTTGCGATTTTAAGATTTTAATTAATGATTATAAACCATAAAGAATCTTTCGATTTCGTTTGGTGTTCTTACGTGCGCTTAAAAGTCTAACCTCAACTTATGTATATAGGTTTTGAGCACAACATACATCTCATGATTCCTCCTCACAGTATTAAAAGTAGTTTCGAATGTGTCTAGATTTCTAGGGACATATTCCGGAAATTACTCCAAAAATTTGAACAGCAATGTAATGTAATGCATGTAATAAATAGGGCTCCCCACCCTTGGAATTTAATTGCAAAATGAGCAACCTTGCAAAATTCAATTGGTGGGTACCCTTTTGAAGGTTTTTAGTTGATGCCTGAATGGGTGTAAAGCCTATTAAACACGTGGAACTTGGTAAACCTCAGAAGCCTTGAATGGTAATTGGTAATTATTCGGCAGAGGAATATAACTCCTCGTCATTTATTTGTTGCTAAAGTAGGTTAATGACAATCCTAGTCTCTTTGCTATTAAACCAGGTCCCTAAAGAATTTGAAGGATTTCTGATATTTCTGAAGAGTTGACGGAGTGTATAGAAAATTGATGCTTTCCGTACATTACAGGACTTATTTTATTACAACTTCCAACGGTGTAAACTCTTAAATAGAATATTTAATTATATTAGTAATTTGGTACAGACGCGACAAATGACAAACAACTCATGGAACTAACCTCAACGTTTTATTTCAAATCGTAAAATATAAGGGGTAGGGGCAGCGAAACCGTCATCTGGTTTAGTATTTAAAAATAAGTAATCAATATGTTTGCCGAAACCGTTCTTCAAAACTGCCGTATTAGTTTTAAATTAAAATTATTATTTTAGCATTTATGATCATATTATTTTGTAAAATGAGATTCTTTTAAACCTCATCTGAAGTCTTTTGTCTATCGGGGTTTGAATGAAGTGCATTGTAGCAAATTAAATCTGTTTAAATAATAATTAAGTTTGCTCTAACAAATCCAAAACATTTATTTTTGCAAGTGCTTAATTTTAATTTTTTAATTTTTCAAAACTATTAACTGGAAACGTTTCACTAAACAAATCTTGCAAGTATCAAATTTCAGTAAATTACGCATATTATAACTGATTATAATAGGTTTATGGCAACGATTTTCATAATTATTTTGACAGAAGGACTTTCTTAATTTGAGTCTAATTAAAACATACTGAAAACTTTAGGCCCACACACCCGTGTGTGTCCAGACGAACGAGCAGGAACCAGACGTGAGAATGTCCCTCTTGTTATAATATTGATGCAATAATAGTTCAACTAAAACGGAGAAAGTTTTTTTGTCAAATTTGACATGCGAAGAGTATGAATCATTTTGACAAGCTTTTTTTCACTTCCATTTAAATTCATTAATTTCATTTTTATTAAAATGACATTTCCGCTTACTCATTATTTTTCTCTCGTATAAAAAATCATCCAAAACTGAACCTATGCCTTTTTCTTTTTCTTCTAAAGAACTGAATAGTGCTAATTTGATCTTCCTAACCCGTATATTGATTTACTCTCGGTCCTAAAACAAATTGCCCTTACTGTTCTAAATAAATGATTATTTTCATACAAAAAAGCATAAACTTAAGCATAAAATTCCACGTACGACGACGTACGTACGAGTCGTTATAGCCTCTGAATAAAGAATGACGTAAAACATTTAATCCACACCAAAAATTCTATCCCTTTGTTTTGACCCAAAGTAAGAAAATAAGTAAATAAACAATTCAAGGCTAAACGAAACCCAGATAAATGGTCCTTTTGACATATAGAGCTTCTGTCAAAGACTTCTTGAGCCTCTCAGAAACTTTCTGGCTCTGTGTCGAGCTGTTTTTTTGTTTGCTTCACTTTTATCATATGAGACCGTATCCCAACAAGGACATGGAGAAGGACTTAATACTTCTAAGCTGTTGTTCTTTTATATAATTTTACCACAATCATGCAACCATTCTTTTTGAAACGAGAGTTTTGCCTATAAGAAGAAAATATGACTTGCATTGACGGCATTGAGATTTTGCTTTCCTAGCCCCCAGAACTCTCGAGTAAGCTTTGGAAATGAAAACAAGTTGAAAGTGTTCCACCCGTTTTAATCCAAATTCTATATTTCCGCAGGAGTTGGTAGCAAAATATTATTGAAGAATTGAAGAGACAATACGAGACCTAGTGAAATAAGACGAAATGGTGTTGTTGGTTATATCTAAATTGACGTTGTGTGAAATCTAGCTATACGTGCTTTTGGAATCCGGGTTGGTTCTCAATGAAGAACTTTCTCCGTGTGGGATTTTTTTGGATAGCTTAGAGACTTCACATTCTATCTACTTCCAGCTTTTGAATCTAAAATCCCATGTATAAAAACTCATGCGCTTCCACGCAACCACTTGCTTGAGCTTACTTTCTCTCTCCTTCGTATTTCTACTGCTTCCTACGCTGATTCGCTTGCTTCATTTATTACCAAAGTAATCTACTAGCTCTACTTGCCGACTGATCTTGGTGACCAGTTTAATGCTGTTGCAGAGTAGGACTATTTTAGTGTGTATCTGTTGTGTGCGTATTCGAATGTACATCTGAAATATTATTTCTAACTTTCTCGTAAACTTTCTACCTTGGTATATATTCTAGGTGCATATTGCCATGAAGATCGGCTAGGGTCGGAGATTCACTATTAAGAAGATTCGGGATCCACATTTTCCATTTCCTTTCACATTTTCATAAAGTTTCGGTTTGCCATTCTCACAGAATAGAATAGTCGTTGTGAAGTCACTCCAACAACCCAAGTCATGATGTATATATGTCCAACTACCAAGTGAGTGATTCGAATATACACTCAGGATTTCAGACTTCTCTTTCAGTTCTTACTTGGCTCCTGACCGTTTCGCATCGTAGTTAAAAGTGTAAACCACGCTCTTCTGTTTTCACCGTCACCTTTCACCCTATAGTGTGTATTTTACCTCTGAACTTTCCTACTTTTTATCTAATTTTCTACCAGTGTTTTTCCAGTTTTTAATTAAATTTACCTGCTAAGCTGAACATTTTAAGATAATATTCTAGGTTTTAAAATCTTAAAACTACTCATGCACCGATAAACCTTGCACTTTTCTGTATGAAATTTTACTAAAATTAAATTAAATTTTCAAAAACTCAACTGAACAAAGTCTATACACTGTAATATCTAGGATACAGAAGAGTGGTAGAAGGGAAGCATCGTATACAATCATGATACGCTGAACTGGCTGAACAATGTCTACAGGTGGTCTCTGAGCTACTATGCAAGTATATCGTAGAAAACTTAACTCTTCAAATTAGTCTGTTCAAAGCTTGCAAAAATTTCCAATCTAGATAATTGGTTTTGCATTTGCATCATCTTGCCAACTAAATGCCACTGGCTCACATCCTTTATCAGAAGATGCTTTAGAGGGAATCTATCTAAATTATCCAATTTAGAATGAAGTTTTTTGTCCTCTTATATCAAATGACTGATATATTAAAAACCACATTAATCCTATCGACAAGCATTATTTCCTAAAATAGCGACCATCGATTTCCACCAGACTCATGTATTCTTAAATGGTATGTCGTTTTTATCTGCTTATACTTATCTTAAGTGATGCTTATTAAGTACCCATATATGCAACCTGTTTAAGATGTTTTTACTTGAAATCTACAAGTGGTCTGAGAATTATTTTTAGTTAAAACTTTATCAAAATTAAAGTGTGTGGCATAGTGGCATTGTAAGAATTTGATAAATTCGTTCATTTTAGATTTTTAAAACTTTATTTGGATTCTTCAATATAATAGTGCGATAGGGAATGTTTGGTAAACTATAGTATCATACCTCTTTGGGTAAACAATTAGAAAGAGGCATTATCGTACAAGTCTCAATCTTCCTCATTTAATCCTACGTTTCTTTCAAATGATGATACATTTTTCTTGCATTGTAATGTTGTTAGGTTGGAAATAATTTTCAGTAAGATAGTGATCGCCGATTTTTAAAACTCCATATAAAATACTCTTTGTATTGAGCTTTTCAATTGTCACAAATTGCAGGCAACACCTAAACTCGGTATCGGTATTATATATACTTTAAAAAAAAAACACTCAAGAAACAACGATTAATTAAAGACCGTACTTACTATTTGATATAAAATGAATGTGCTTTGACAATACTAAAGTAAAGAATCTAGTTTAGTTTTATGTAATCTAATCATGAAACCGGGTAACAGTTAAATTCACATAGGAAATTTTCAACTTAATGTCTCAGCGTCTTTGTTTGCAATACATAATCAATAGGCCGTCTACTAAATAAAATATAAAAACGTTAAACTTCTTTATGAACAGCTAAAAATACTGGATGGATAAAACAAGCTTAAAAAACCCTTCACTTAAACATTAATATTTGAATACTTCTTCATAAAAACCTGATAACCCCTTTATTGAATTTTAAAGCTTCTTCTCTGAATGAAACATGAACCGAGGTCATTTGTAAAGTTCGTAAACCTAGAAAGATTCCATGTACTTATCCATTTATTATGTTTGTCTAACAACTTCCTGTGTCAGAATGAGAATTTAAGAATACGATACAAAAGCTAATATCGTTATATTTAAGTAGACAGGAAAGAAACTTAATTACACTAATAATGAGTAATAGTACACTACTTACCAGCACGAGAGAACTCTTTTCTGTATGCAAATACAAATAAATATTCATTTCCTTCAACAGAGGTTTACTTTTACAAGGACGGTTATTCATTCTTGTTTCATCAAACAGGTAATTTTAGCCCAAAGGTCCCTAGAGTATCCTTCCCTCTTCAATGATAGGCACTTATGCGTCGACTTTATACGTTTTTTTTGCGTCTTTCCTCAAAACTTATTATTATAGTGTCAGTGTCAAGCATCTCCCAAAGTCTCAACTCAACTCTCTTGTTCATGTACCATAACTAGAATTACATTTTCCCTTCTCTGTTTCCGTGTTATTAGTTTAATAACAAATCCAAACAACCTCAACTTCAAAACTTGTCTTTAGACTTTCTTTGAAGGAAAGTTTTGTCTAATTTTCTCCACTCCGTTTCAAGTTAGGATGAAATAAATGGATATGGACATATTTCCACTCGATTGTAAAATGACTTTCACATTCGTATCGTGTACTCCTGACAAATAGACAGCCTCCTGTTTAGTATAACTTGTAAGAGTTTCTTTATATTCAGTAACTTATTTATTCCCTTTCCTTTCTCATCATGCGTTAATATGTTTCATGGATGGTGAAAAGGTCATAGTTTGTTTGTTTCAAGTAAATCCAACTTCGTAAAAGGCAATGCCACCAGGGACATGGAATTGAGTTTGTTGGTTTGTTACTTCATATTAAATAAAATGTCATATCACTCATAAAGACAGCTTAAGTAGATTTTGGTCAGGATTTCCATATTAATTATGATTACAAGGCTTGATGAAATTATTAGATTTATATAACTCTACTATAGTGGTTAGATTATAAACCCACATATTTTTACTATAAGCATCAAACTTTCTCTATAGTTTACAGAGTCAAAACTAAACCATATCATTATAATCTAGATAGGGAAGAGAGAAAGACAAAGATTAGATGACACTAAAGTCTAATAAAATCCTTTCGAGTGCTGTAACCCCAAATGAATCGATAAACCCAATGAACTGCTTGTATGTTTAACAAAACCCTTAAAACACGGAGTTGAATGAGAAGAGACATTTCACAAAAACTTTATATTTATGCTACGGTATGCTTTTTTCATCGAATGAAAACGAATAAAAGTAATTGAGTGAAAAACTAGTGACACATCTATATAATCATGATGAAAATATAAAAAAAATCCTAGACAAATAGCACGCGTGATATGTCTTTGCATTAAATCTCATTTTGGCACTGCTTTATTATAAATTATATAGTTCTTGAAAAGCATTCAATCTTACCCGTCCCTTAAGATTCTATCAGAGAAGTGGTTTATTGAACGGGACGAAGTATATAGTTAAGTATAAAGCGTGGGTTGAAATTTGAGTGGTTCTTGTTCACAATAATATAATTTTTATCCTACCTAAAAAACTTCGTCTTGAATTTTATATATAAAAAAGAGACTACACACGACACATTAGTATGCACAGCAACAAGTAGTAGTCCGTGGTGAAAGTAGTCGGTTGTGAAAGCAGTGACAGCCATGCTCATCCTGGGGGAAAGCAGAATCTACAGTTGACAGTGTACCATACCCATGCCAAGGTTTTTATCAAGAGAAAATAATATTTGAGCATTATTGAAATGAAAGGAAACGCAATACTGTGAATAAGGCACTAAAGAGAGTGAAACATTACTGTAGTTTTTTGTTCTTTTATCACTATTGCATTTTGGCTGTATGAGTATAGGAAGTTTATTCAAGTGGAGTTTATAAGCGAACCGTAATGAATTGTTTTATTTTTGCAGTCGTATACGAATGTGTTTTTGAGGAATTTGGAAATTGAAAGGACTGAAAGTCTCTACAAACCATGTAGTTTGTCTGTGATGTTTTAATTTAGTTTATTTAACTTAATGGAATTGAGAGCACACTTGGCACAAATTTACGCTACTTTTTTTTACTTTGAATGATAACTCTAAATAAATAACATCAATTAAGACATAATTTAATTTGCCATATGCGTAGGCGTATAAATTCATTAATTTATTAAGTTTGTTTACGTAGAGTATTCAAAATGTTTCTAAAAGTCAGTCTGCTTCTGATGCTTTAAAAAATGCGTTGTGCCTACTTTCTTTTGCGTTTATTCAAACAAAAAGCGAAATGTCAGAGGGAGATGATGCAATACTAGAATGTGAAATCCTCTAATAATTATATATTTTTAGCTGGCTATGAAACACAAAACTTTATCATATTCAAACTTCTAATATCAATATTATTTAAATATTTGTAAAAATTTTTACAGCACAAGCTATCTATGAACCAGACTAGCCATATTACACATTATAGAATTGAATACGTAACATCAATACGAATGGCTTGAAATTAGGTAAAGGCAGTTTCTATTATTGCTGGAAACTCAACAAAATGCGATATTTATTCTGCCTCACAATTTATCTAATTAATCTCCAGCTGTAGCTCATGATGACATTTGATAGTT
>JAQGAA010003780.1:0-10367 GCA_034696425.1 Isotoma viridis
ATAAAAAGTGAAACGTGAACAATGCGTGAATCAAATCCTGAAGATGGGTTTAAGAAATTTATATAGCTTATACGGAAACCACTAGTAAAGTTAAATTTTCACTAGACTGAACAGGGTTTCACTGTAGATTTTTAAGATTGACTGCATAACAGATTGATGACCAGATTTACTTTTTGTTAAGGGAAACAGTTTCAGAATGTGGAAAGAATACAAAATGTTTTAGTCTCAGAACAGTTTTGACCTTTAAAAAGAAATTCATCTTTTTTCTGGCGTGTCGCACTGCTTTGAACGGGATAGAGCTACTTCAATTACAAAAAATTCAGTCACGTCATCATGTTCGTGTAGCAGCAGTTTTTTAATTGAATAAGATTCTCCTCTATAGAAATTGATTTTTAAAGATGATATATGATACATAAGCAAAATAGTTCTTTTGTTCAAGGGAAGGAAAATATGGTAATTCTTAAACGGTGTGATGGGTATGTGCCTGGAATCAGTGTGCAGCAGGTGAGTGTGTCCAGGATTCATCCAAATCTTCTTTGATGAGTTTATAAAAAATTCCTGCAAATGAATGAATAATTTTTTTTCTTATAAAATACTACTGGACATCGTGCATTTCCAATCCGGTCTAGCTGGTTTATTAACGTCATTGCAAAATCTTGATGAAAGTTATTACCTGAGTTAGGACACTTATTTAAAAATTGCATCTCGCAAAACTATCTCAACCCGACTTTAAGTCTATGACTTCAATGAGATTGCTACATTACAAGATTTTCAAGAAAGTTGCAAACTGGTATTGCGGTAGGCACTAGGCAGTGACATTAGTGAGTCACTGGAAGGTACCTGATGTGCATAGTTACGTAACAATCTCAAGATCTTTTTTATCAGTGTTTCCATTCACTGTGAATCCAGCTGCAATCTTTTGTTCTTATAATAAAAACAGCTTTTTAGCATTAGATAAGAATGCAGGGAAATTACACTCTGACGTCTGAACGAAAAGTCCTTCAACCTGACTTTAATATAAATGAATATGTATGAAAATTTACCTGTGGAAATTGACCTTAAAAGAAACTAGACTGGTTAACCTTCCTATGTTACTGCTTGGAGTTTGGATTTCACTGTCATATTTTTTTAATTTAAGCATATGTATTATCAGTTTCATTAAATAATTTTCTATTGTAAAGTGCAAAGGAAGTAACAAAAATTATTAGTTTATCCTTAAAAACACATTCAAGTCTAATTTAAGTAGGTTTTGTATAAAGTCTTGTGAGACATTACTCTCTCAATTGATGTCTTGTTTTTAAGAGATTTATTATCTTACGTTTTTAAACTAATAGTTAACAAATTTTAGTATAATAACATTTTTGATGATCATGAAATAAAAAACACGTAGAAATAAGCTTGCATACATAACTTTTTCTTGTTCTGCTTTAAAAGTTATGAAAAACAATAATTTGTGTAAGACCAAAGCGTAATTTAATGCTCTAGTAGGTTCATGAAGAAAATACGAAGAACAAATACTTAATTTTTACATTATTAAGGAATTACGTCCGATGGGCTAATTATGGTGTTTCTATTACTTGTAAGTGTTTGTACTAATATTAGGAAGGATTAATATTACATGTGTTTCCTAATTCTTCAAACTCTTGATTGTATTTTAAACAAATATTATTGACGTAAGGATTAATTATATGTGATTTTGAATAAATCGTATTATCAAACAACTTAATACCAATTGAATGAGTCTGATTGTGTGATCTCTTTTGTTATTATGAAACGGAATCGCGGCACATTTTTAATGATTAAAAAAGGCTACTAAACGTAATTAATGTTATGTCTACACTAGTAATTGGTTTAGCAAATAAGGCAGCCATAATGGTTCAGTGGCTTAGGAAAGGTTTTGCAAGTGCGTAATGAAGCATTAGAACAAGAAAGAGACTCAGATTCAGGCAACAAATTACACACAATAATTTATTGTATATTATTCTGCTTTAAAACTTGTTTGAAAGTTCACACGAATATTTAAAAACACATTACGAGCTGTAAGTTTCCAGACTATTTAACTACATTTTTGAGAACGAATAATTAAACTATGCATTAAAAAATTGTGTATTTTTTTCATCAGAACTTTCTGTTCTAACTTAGCAAACGCTTACAATTAACAAGGGGATGTATAAAATTTACAGGAAAAATGTTGCTGTGAAGTGATACAAGACAGAAGTTCATGAGTCATCAAACAAATTATATCACCGACATTGAAATGTCCTTCAAGTTGCACAAAACATCCAGGACATAAAAATAAAATATACCTTTTGATTCTAGTAGACCTTGGTTTTTTATTGATTTATTCTAATCAATCTATACTATCAAAATGCGCTACTGGCTCACCAAAAGTCTAACTATATTTTAAAGTATAAAACCTATTGTGATAAAAATGTGCAAAATGATTTCTAGCTTATTTCCTAGTTAGTTTAGATTCCAGAAGCATTTATTGTTACTACTAACGAAGGTAATTATTTCAATGTAAGCAATTTTACTCATTATTAGGTAAAGTTAAAAATGCATTTAAAGAAATAATGAGGGAGTGTCCAGCTCATTACAAGTGTGAAAATCCTGAACAATGCTCACGACAGTTTGTCTTGTCTCGTTAAACAAACCACTCATATTAATACAGGTAGGGTTTATGTTAGCATTCATTTATGTCAAGACTATTTAAGCTAATGCGTGTTCTTTTCTAACAGGGATGAACTTTAGTTTTATAAAAAATTTAGTTAATAAGCATTAATAGAGGGTTTTAGGGCTTATGAGAGAGCAGTTACAGCAATTTTGCGTACACATGTCTAGGTTTAACCCTTTTCTAGTCTATGGTTTAATTCGATATAAATTATATCTTTAAATTAAAAAACTTAATTTAATGAAAACGTCCTTCCATTGACAGATAAATAAGTATTTATGTACTTGCTAGGTAATAATATACTAGAGTTAGTATAGTATTTGTGTGATTAAGAGTTTAGCAGACTGGAAAAATTTTGATGGTAGTAAAAAAGTGTTAAGATTTTAATGCTGATTTATAGTGACAAAAATTTATCTTTGTGTGCATCTTAATTGAAAGCCAGAGTACGTTTAATAATGAATTAAGCTCTTAAGTAAGTAACAATACTTTTATTTACATTTACATCGTATCACCTTCTGCCAATTTTCCATAATGTACTGTACATGCTACTCATTTTTGTTTAAATTTGAAAGTGTTATTTTGCATGAGATCAAGACCAAGGCCATTTCTAGTTAAGCACAAGATAAGGTTACCTCAGTTTTATTTATCTTGAATGAAAATATTTATTGAAGGAATTATTTTGTTTGAATTCTGAAATTTGTATACATTCTAAAGTATTATTTGTAAATAATTAATTAATAGTTCATAGGTGGGCAGAGATATAGGAATTCTAAGGAGATCTAATCAGATAGATGTAATCAATTTTACAATTTGGAATGGTCTTATATAGTGATCATTACATATTTTAAATTTAAGAATAAATGAATTTGAACTGAATATGATGAACACGTGGAGAGTGGAACAAAACACTTTCGATTTCAAACGGCAAATTAGGTAATATTTAGGTTTGAGAATAGAAAGCTCTTTTGTTAGCTGAAAAAAGGGATTGAAAAGGTAATTGCATTTTTATTTCATCAGGACATTTCATCACTCGTTATTTTAATGATTGGACGGATTCTTTGTTAAGATCGGTAGGTGACTAACCTAAAGAGTTCATTAAAATTGGGATTATAGTGTTGGGTTCATACATTATGTGACTCAATTTTCTAAATTTGTCCCTTTCATTAAAATTGTCATTAGTTCTGAAGTTTTCCTGAAAATTAGTCAGAAATAGTTTTAGGAGGACATGTTTTGAACTTTGTACTAACGAAAGAGTTTTCCAAAAAAGCCTGATCATAATAAGGCATAAGCAATTGAGCTTATACCAACCTCAACTTCAAGTCAACTCATTCATTTAATAATTGAATTTTTTTAAATGAGCTGCCGAAGCTCCGTTACCTCTGTTAAAAATACTGACTTAGTCATAAACTGTTTAGATTTGAATTCTTAATGACATTTAGTTGACAAATATACAGTCCCATTACATTAAATTTAGCCATGAAAAGCTAAGATTTTTAACTTAGAGAATGTTTTAGGTTCAGTGTATTAGAAATCAGAATACAATTTCATTTGTAATTTCATATCACATTTACTTCAGCATAGTTTATGAACAGCATATTATTTGTTAACATTTTGAATGTAAAAAAGATGCAGTTTCATTCTTTCTAAGGTGATTGATGCACGAGAAAGTTTTACTTGAGATTAAACCTCTCATAATAATATTCATTTGCAAATCTTATAGTTGAGGTTTTTGCTGTAGCTGACTTAAACTTTAGTTTAAAATGCTATTCAATTTGCAATAAGTATTTTGTGCAGCTTATGTAAGCATTATCTTAATAAAATATGATTCGTAGTGCTTGTAATAGTAATAATAATTTAAAAATAAGAAAAGAGCAAACGGACAACTGCGAATTTTTTAATAATTTATTATCTTTACATTTATATATTGGTACCAGTACCTAAGTGCGTTTTAAAACTAGTAATAACAAAGCTGTTCACAAAATTAAAAAAAAAATATTTTTAGTTACTTGACTTTATGTGCTTTCGTTTCGTTAAATTAAAGAACATATTTAAGTATTTTTTTGTATTTTATATGCTCAAAGGAAAAGAGCTGAAATAATGTTTTTACTAGAGGTGCAGTTGACACATGAATAAAGAGGAAACATGCAAACGAAAAATATAATTGTTTTATAGTGATAGTGAGTGATGATTCTCAGTAGTAACATGGGGCTTACATCAAAACCGATTAATTTGTGGGTTTATCGTTAATTCATTTCAATACTGTTTATCAAACTCCAAACTTCACATTATAGCATGAGAAAATGTATATCAGAATAGAAAGGAACTAAACATACATTTGAAAATAAGTGTTAAATAAAGTTAAAATAACCAAGGAAAGGTACATTAACTCAATTTTTTTGCCTGAAATTTACAGCATGTTAAAGTAAATATATAAAATGTGACATTCAAAGTTTATTGAATAAGTCAGTCAACTAATTAAGATGCATTGACAAGAAAAATAAATTAATTCAAATGAGAATACGTAATGAAAAGAATTGATTGTGTGCATATAAATGAAATAAGTAGCTAGTTCTTTAAATCGTTTCGGCTTTATTTTTATTTGTCTATTTAATTTATTAGTAGGTTGTATTTAACTTAATTAAATTAGTAAACCAATATTTTACAGAATACAATAAATAATTCTAGTTAACCGCAATAGGTCCAGGAGATTCTTTCTGTTCAGAAGTGTTATTACTATCAATATTGTTTGCAGAATCTTTCAGACCCCCATTACTTCCTACATCATTCGGTTTTTTTTGAGTTTTGCCATGTTTACCCTTATTATCAGCAAAAACAGAATACTTCTTCTTGTCTTTTTGTCCCGACCTTTTATTACTCTTATTAGTGTCTACGAATTGAGTTTCCTGAGATGCGACTGCCTCATTGATCATATGCTCCATATCTTTGACCCCACGGTCTATCTCGCCATGCAGGTCCACCACCCACTGACAGATTTTCACACAACCATCAAAAGTTCCAGCAATTATTGGAACGAACACTGTCTTGTTTCCATGTTCATGTTTTTTCGGGGGATGATGAGGGTGAGTGGAATGGGAGTGAGATGGATGTTCCACTGAATTAATACCAGTGATTGCAGGGTCCATAGTCTAAGATAAAAAATAGGATTTAAATTTAAACATTAATACCCTAGCCTGAGCTTATTGCTCTAAAATGTTTGCTTTGCAAATTCGATTCTAACGAACATGTATCTCAGAGGAGATTTTTTGAAGGCTGTGCTCACTGAAAGTCCTGAGATTTGGCACAACAAAACCCCTAGGATACACTAAACTCTTTCCTTTGCTCCTCGAGGGCACATTTTGAATTTGATTATCTGATTCCAAATCTGAATTTACGTCTTTTTTCTTATTTTTCTTATCACTAGCTACTACAGGTGTCAGAGCTTCAATCTCATCTGAACTTGAGCTTTTAGAACGTTTTGAAATATCCGTGTAACTCGTTGAATCGGAATTCAAGTTTTCTTTCCTTTGTGACATTCTTAAGGATATGGCTTCTTTGTTTTTTATTTCACTAGGAACTTTTTGCAGATTTCGTGGAGGTAAGATGAACTTATTGTCAATGTCATTGTATTCGTATCCCTCTCCACCGAGCTCTTCATCCTGATATTCTCGCATCAATTGGTCATAATCATCATCTTCAGCGTCAGGTGAGTCCGGTGGGGAGTTTTCCAGCTCCGCGTCTTCGGGTTTTAAGGGACTTGACAGAGGAGACGTCTCACCTTCGCCAGGATATTCTTGACGATATGAGTTTGCTAGATTGTCAAAGTCACGAAACACCTCTTCAAATTTATTCTTGCCACCAGTTGCAGCAGGGACCACTGCCATAACTCCCTTTGGATTATAATAGCCGTCTTCCGGCATTTCCGTCATCAATGCGTAAGGGTTATACGGATGTTGCAAGGTTTCCAAAGTTTCCATTTCTGAGGAACTACTTGACCTCGGGGATGAAACGTTTCTACGAGCCATATGAAGTTCGAATAATTCTTCCTCTTCGTCGCTTGTTAGAAAATATTCACCTGTGGATTTTCCAGTAAACAAATCGTCGAATTCACTTTCATCTTCGGAGTTCTGGGACAATTCTTGCTCGCCAAACTCCGGGGGTACATATTCTGTGAAATATTACACAAATGTTGGTCGATTGTAAAAAAGAAAAACGCAAAATGGAAAGGTACGATATGTACGATTTGTAAAGTACCAGGTATGAAGTACATTGGGAAATACACTCCACGTTGTTTTACAAATTTTGTTCCCCTTTCCCGTGGATCAGCCAAATGTATTTTTAAAGATTTTCCCTTGTCGTCAAATAACTCAATGCAAGAATCTTCTGGAAGACTCATGTCTTCCATAAGACGTCGTTTTATAAAATCCATCATAACACCAACTGAACAATCTGCATGAACCAAAAATTCTTCGCCGACTTGGTCTAATTTGAAGACATTTCAAATAAATCATCAAAACTATACCTGTGATCATGATACTGCTTGGTTTTAAATGTTATGTAACATTACCTCCACAAACTACATGAAATAGAATACAATGTTCATTAATATCCTCCGGTTCTTGTATTGACTCGGCAGATTCTTGTTGGTTAAAAATACTGTCTTCGGCTTCCGGTGCAACGGAATCTTGGGATTTACCTAACCCCAGTGAATCACCAGTTCCAGGTCTTTCCTCTTCACCTTTATTAATATTCATTGCTGATGGTTTCGCAATGTCATTACTGCTTATACTTTGAATTGATTCAACGTAAAGGGAAAGTAGCAATGAAGGCTTCAATGAGTAAATGTCTTCGGACTTGTTGGTAACAATATATCATCTTTGAAGAAGTTCTAGTGGGAATTCAGGTTGTTGCGAAGCAACTTTTGGGAATTTTTTAAGTCTAGTTAATGGAAGCTGATCTAAACAGCGAGGTGTAATTGGCTTTACAATTTGGAATATTCAGATATTATAATTATCATTACATATTTGAAGACTTACGAATAATTTAATTTGAACTGAATATGAGGAACACATTGGATTTCAAACGGCAAATTAGGTCATATTTAGGTTTGAGAATAGAAAGCTCTTTTGTTAGCTAAGGAACGGGATTGTAAAGGTAATTGCATTTTTATTTCATCACTCATTCTATCACTCGTTATTTTAATAATTGGAATTATTCTTTGTTTAGATCAGTAATTGGGGTTATAATATAATGTTGAGTACATACATCATGATGCTGATTTTTTTTAAATTTCTTCCTTTATTCAAACTTTCATTGTATTTTTCGGTTTTTCTTGTTCTTATAGTCAGAAATAATTTAAGAAAATGCATGTTTTAAACTTTGGGCTAACGTAAGATTTTTTCCAAAAAGCCTGATCGGAACAACTCACTATTTAAAATTGTGCTAATGCTAAATATTTTAACCTTGAACTTCAGGTTATCTCATTCATTTAAAAATTGAATTAAAAAATAGCTGCCAAAGCCCTGTTACATTAAGAATGTCCTAAAAATGTTCACTGAGCCATAATCCTTAAAATCTTTTAGATTTGAATTCTTTAAGACCCTGAGTTGCAAACCATGCACTGCAAGACATTGAATTTAGCCATAAAATGCTGAGATTTTGATGATTAGAAATTATAAATTAGAGATTAGAGAATGTTTTGAGTTCAGTGTATTAAAATAAAAATTTCAAATTGCAAGCATAAATAGTTTTCTCAAGATGGTCTAAAATTTTAAAACTTTTATTATAAAAATAAGTAAAAAAATATAATATTTCCATTTATCAAAGTGATGGTTCTCTTTTGGTTTCGTGTGGATTAGGTAATTTCACGTCACATTCTTTTCTGTATAATTAATTTAAAGTATCTGTGTTAAAACTTAAAAATGAAATTTCATTCTTTTTAAGGTGATTGATGGGAGGCTTCTTAATTTCAAATATAACTTTCTCATAAACTACGAGAAAGCTGTATTAGAGATTAAGCCTCGCATTATATTCAGTTGCAAACATGAGAATTTAAATAAAAAACGTTTAATTTGAGTGTTCGTCGTTAATTCATTATAAAACCGTTTATCAAATTCCAAATTTAACATTGTAACGCCCAAATAATTTAGAATAGGAAGGAGTTAGAAGTAATTGATCGTATGCACATCAAATACAACAATATTTAGTTCTTAAAATAGTTTCGACTTTACGTTTATTTGTCCATCCAATTTATCAGTTGGTTGTATTTCAATATTTTACAGAATATAATGAAAAACTCATTTCCAAAAGTATCATCAGTATTATTTGCAGCGTCTTTCGAAGTCCCATTGCTTTCTACGGCATTCGGTTTTTGTGGGTTGTAGGGTGTTTACTTTTATTACCACCAGTAAAAGAATCCTTGTCGTCTTTTTGTCCTGACCTTTTATTAATCTTATCTACGAATCGAGAGTCCTGAGATGCGACTGCCTCATTGATCATTTCCTCCATATCTTTGACCCCGCGATCAATCTTGTCATGGACCTCCACCACCCATTGGCAGACTGCGACACAACCATCAAAAGTTCCAGCAATTATTGGAACGAAGACTAGCCTGCTTTCACCCTTATGTTTTTTTGGTGGGTGAGTGGCTAATGCTTGAGTAGTGAATAAGAAGTTTGAATTATCCAAGTCATCCACTGAATCTGACTTGAAGTTTTCTTTCCTATGTGAGCCTTGTGAGAACCTGGGTTCTTTGCTTTCGGTTTCACTAGGAACTTTTTGAAGATTTTGAGAAGGTACACGATATAAGGTGAAATTATTGTCAAGAACTTTGTATTCATATCCCTCTCCATCGAACTCTTGATTCTCTCGAAGATGAGATTCTGAGCCATGACGGCCTTCTGCATCTACCTCTTCATCCTGATATGCCCGTATAAACTTGTCAAAATCATCATCGTCAGTCACAGGTGATTCTGGTGTACAGACTTCCAGTTCTGTTTCTTTGGGTTGTTGTAAGGGATTTGTGAGTGGAAATATCATCTGACCTTCGCCAGGATATTCTTGGCGATATGGGTTTCCTAGATTGCCAAAGTCATGATACACCTCTTCAAAGTTATTGTTACTACCAGTTTCAGTAGGGACCACTGCCATAATAGCTTCATTTGGGTTGTAATAGCCGTCCTCCGGCATTTCCGTCATTAATGCATTAGCATGATGCTGATGTTTCAAGGTTTCCATTTCCGAGGAACTACTTGACCGTGGGGATGAAAAGTTTTTACGAGCAATATGAAGTTCGATTAATTCTTCCTCTTCGTCGCCTAAATATTCACCTTTAGATTCTACAGTGTACACATCGTCGAATTTTTGTTCATTTCCGAGGCTCTGGGACAATTCTCGCTCATCGAATTCAGACGGAACATATTCTGTCAAATGTCAGGCAAATGTTAGTGGGTTGTATAAAAACGTAAAAAGGAAAGGCGTGTAAGGTTTATAAAGTACCAGGTATGAAGTACATTGGGAAATACACTCCACGCTGTTTCACAAATTTTGTTCCTCTTTCCCGTGGGTCGGCCAAATGTATTTTTAAAGACTTTCCGTTCTCGTCAAATAACTCAATGCGAGATTCTTCTGGAAGACTCATGTCTTCCATAAGACGTCGTTTTATAAAATCCATCATAACACCAACTGAACAATCTGCATG
>JAQGAA010003781.1:0-10367 GCA_034696425.1 Isotoma viridis
TAACAGACTAACAGACAGACAGACTAACAGACGGACACCAAGGGTATTTACATAAAGTGTTTTACAACACTTAATAAACAGAGCTTAAAAACACATTTGGGACACTTTGAGAAACATTTGGGGATGGAAAAATGTTTGAGGTATCAATAGATTGCTATATATATCTATAGATTGCTATATAGATCTAAAGATTGCTATATAGGTCTATAGATTGCTATATATATCTATATATTGCTATATATAGATCTATAGATTGCTATATAGATCTATAGATTGCTATATATATCTATAGACAATTACTTCTGCATTCTAGAAGACAGTAGCTTTCCAATGATACCACATTTGCTATTTGTGTAGCAGGGGTACTTAAAAAGGTCCCCTGAAGGGTCCTTAAGGGTCATAGACCCTTAAATGTATTATTACTGTATTTTTCAAGACATTAGCTTTCCAATGATACCCCATTTGCCATATGTTGTCGTACATTTGTAAAGGACTCTTAAAAGTACCCCTTGAAGGGCCTATCCGATTTGGCCCATTAACGAACTTGACCTCCGCTAGGACCCCATAAACCCGTATCAGCAATCAGATTTCAAAAAAGTTGACCCGTTCGAAAGTTAGAGAGGACACGGACAGACAGACGGAAAATGCATTCACATAAAGTAGCTGCGCTACTTAATAAGAACGGATCTATTTAATCAAGAAGCTATATAACATTATATACTGCAACTACTAATAATAAATCGCACCCATGAAGATCTTCATCATGATCACAGGATTAATTTATCTTTTAACTACAATAATAACTAACTCTATTTCTCTTTGTGTAATAAAAAATGATGTAAAAATAATGAAGAAAAAACCCCATAAGCAAAAACAGGATGAGGACAATCACCCAGTTTGGTGTTTTTTCTATACTTCTTATTATTACAAAATATCTCTCTTGTTTCCCTATCCCTTAATGCTAACAATTTCCTATCCTTTAATGTTATAAAATAAAATTAAATCCCTTTATGAACAACCCCACCTGCTCACACAAAGTCCCAATGAGGAAACACAACATTAAAAAAGTTAATCCTGAGAGATAAGTTACACTTTAAATCTTAAAAGAGAATTACAAGTTACACTATCGCTTTCTTATCTCATTACATTTTATAATGAGTTAAGTTCTTACTGTGTAAAACTCCGACAAGTGGATTATACTTGATAATGATGATACATCTTCATGAGATAACATGTGATTTATCCCAATTTTTATACTGTTAACAGTTCTTTTTTACTTTGTAGTGGCAGTGGCAGCTATAATGATATTATCCATTGGTTGCATCTTTTTTACTTTTTACAACAATGCACAGCACACAAGACGCATTTCCCTTTCTTATATTTTTTAAGTTTTTTGTTGTATAACGTAACAAATGAAAAGTTATTATCCCTCTTTGATAGACGAGATGATGATTGGGGTTTGTGTTGTGTTGTTGTAGAGATGACGAGATAATAATTTGCACCCGGTAGTCTCACTGTTTGCTTTCATCTTCAGATTTTTTGCTAGTTTTTGCAAAATTTTACAAGATGATAATGTTACTTTTGATGTAAAATATAAGATTCTTTAGGCGGATATATTCCCGTAATTATGAGATGATGATCCTTAGTTTTTAAATCGGTGTAATCGGAAAAAAGATTGTTGATGAAATGAAATGTGTTTCCTGCATGGATTTTGTAATGGTTTGTGAGTATGCGTGTTCAGTTAAAATGAATTGGTTCCTTATTGCTTTATGACATTACATTACTTGGTTTTTCATTTATTAATGCTTTTGGTATCAAAATGATAAAGAGTTTTTGCACATTTAAGAATAAGTTAATGATTTTATAGATAATTTAATAATTTAAGTCTAGGTTGTGTTCTTTATTATGGCTTTTTAGTATGTTTTACGTTGAAAGAATGATGAGATGGGAAATACTGGGGTTTTTATTGGAAGTTTAATAAAAATTTGTGTTTGCTTCGAACTGAAATTTTAGAAGTTTGATGAGATTTGCATACAATTTTTCAAAATTTTCAATGTTCCTTAAATCGTGGATTCCAAAATTTTCAAAGTTAACACTCATTACATTTAATGAAAAAACCTCCTCTTATCTTAAACAACCCCATTAATAATCCCAACATGAATTTCCGTAAATAAAACAAAAATTAAAAACTTCCGCAGAAAAGCCATTTAAGTATAATAGTAAAAAAACACACACACATTTATCTTAAAATCTCACCAGGGAACCATACACGAAGAAGACTTCCCGAAGGCCGGAAGACATTTAACTTTTCAAAGAGTTTCATATTTCATTTACTTCTTCATTTTGCAATAATAATCCAACATTTTACAACAATTTAACATTTAAACTACCTAATAATCTTACATAAAATTTCTTGTACAACTATTCTTACAATACAATTCAGCAAGTATCTCTGCTTGTTTACAGCAAAAATTGTTCATTTTGAATTATGTATCATAATGAGGTTCACTTAATAGGCAACTTATCATTTTAAACATTTTAAATGTGATTCCTTTGAATAAATCTGCTCACTTTGGGACTATCAATGGGAAAATTACTTTTTAATTTAAAGATTTGTTCATAAACTCAAGGAAATTTTTGTATTTTTTGTAAAATTTTAGCATGTAATTAAACATACCGGGACTTATGGCCTCTTGCTACTTAAGATTTTTGTACTTGTAAGACCCACTACGGCTTCTCAATTATGAACAACCCTTTAGATATTAGTTAGTGTGATTTGTACAAATCACCTCGTGTTTTACCATTAAGTAAACTCAATATACACATTTAGTTGCTAGTTATTATCTAAATGTAGACAGCAGATGAGATAAATCATATAATTCCTGTTGTATAAATGTCCAATTACCTATATTATATCTATGCCTATATAATAAATTGTATTTCACATAATATATAAATATATTTCTTTATTCTTGATGATAAATGAAGAGTCGCATCTAAACAGGTAATAATTTGTCCTTCGTCAAAACTTTATATATTTTATCACTCAAAAGTAATTTGCATATCTCCCATCATATATCGCGATACATGTGTGTTGTAAATTGATATTAAATTAAGTAGATTGCACTTAAGTACATGAGTTTTATTGAAATATAACATGACACAATACGTGTAGTAGTTGCAATCTCATAACAACAGGTAGGTCAATCTTTTGTTAAATTGTTCTTGATGATAATTATATGTATAAAGTAATAATTTGTCCTTCGTCAAAACTTTATATATTTTATCACTCAAAAGTAATTTGCATATCTCCCATCATATATCGCGATACATGTGTGTTGTAAATTGATATTAAATTAAGTAGATTGCACTTAAGTACATGAGTTTTATTGAAATATAACATGACACAATACGTGTAGTAGTTGCAATCTCATAACAACAGGTAGGTCAATCTTTTGTTAAATTGTTCTTGATGATAATTATATGTATAAAAAATGTGTAAAGGACATGTGTGTGTGATAATATTCTCTTATCATTTTGTTGTGTGGCTCTTGTTTTAAGTACATAAAAAATTAAAACGATATGATGATTACGAATAAGGTAAAAATTAAATAGTTTTATTTCCCAAGTGGATTAATTGCTTTGGATGTTTTTTAAAAGATATTTAGGTCTGGTAAGAGCCAGAAGCATTTTTTTTGTTAGTTTTTTTTTTACTTTTTAGAGGTAATTTGTGTCTTTACAATATGGCAGAAAGGATGTAAGAATTTTATTCGTTTTAATGAGTTTGATTTTGAAGTTTTTTTTAAAAATAATTGTTGTTAGATTTTTATAAAATGTGATTTGATATAGTACTGATACACGTTGGTAATTAAGAGATGAATGTATTTTATTAGAAGATATATTAATGCTAGAAGTAAGATATTCTTAATTTAGGCAAGTGATTTTGAATTTATTTTAAAGTACAACAAGTAAAAATAAAACCTTGGGGGTGATCTTTACAGCAAATACGGTTATTAAATCTAAAACTGATTTACTTTCGGGAATCATTTATTAAAGTATTTGTGCTTCTTAACTATTTTTGGTTTTTACAATTGTCCTTCGATTAGTAATTCTTTAAAAGTTAATTTAACTAATTTTGGTTGCATGTGTAAAACTTAATTGTTTTTCGTTTCGTTATTAAAATTCATCATTAAGAACTTTCAAAAATTGAATGTTTTTAACAATAGTTTTCCAGTTTTTATGAAATGTGATGCAATAAAATAAAATTAAATTAAAAAAGTAAGAAAACAAAATTCTATTATTAGAGGGGCAAATCTAATGAATGGGGAATGTCTATTAGATATGTTTAATAACAAAATCAAAACTTAAGGCTTAAAAAATACATTTTGTTATTAAGGCAAATCAAAGCAATTAAAAGAATAATGAATGCTTCAACATCCTTCAAACATTTAGTTTCATAATAAAGCTTAAATACTTTATAACGCACCAAACTATAAAAGCAGAGATAAAAGACAAACACTAAAGCTAGTTAGAAAAATCATTTCTCAATTTTAGATTAGCCTGGACTCAGTAAATAATTCACAATGTAAGTTCAAAGAAAATTTGAAATACTTTAAATACAAAAGTAAATTTATGTATTTAAAAAAAAATTTTTTTTTGAAAACTTCAAAATTTCAAAATGCAAATACCACTCAACACAGCCATACTAATTATGGTATCAACCTTACTACTCCCTGCTATAACTACGTGTGAAAAAATCCAAGTAATAAACCTTCGCACAACGCTTTGTTGAAACAGCGTTTCATCTGGAAAAGTATACTCATCAGCATGTAATGGTGGGCAGTATGAAGATTGGGAATTAAAATTACATGTATCTTCCTCTGAATCTATAAAGAATGTTGGAACAGGGAAATGTCTCGAGGTCGCGGGTATGGGTAGTAGTGATAACAAAGTTTCCACAAAGGATTGCGATGGCAAATACGGTCACCCGTCTCAAAAATGGATCCAAGATGGACCAACTTTATTAAGTATTGATAATGGTTTATGCTTAGATAGTGATGAAAAAGGGAATGTTTACGCTTTTAAATGTGATGGTGGAGTATATAAACATTGGGATCTTAAACAAGTACAAAAACTAATTTTCTAATTAAAGATTGGTTCCATTTTTGGCGAAGGGAACTTTTTAAAATTCAAATTAAGTTTTGTTGATAACTCTGCATCTTAAAAGTATATCGGTAAATCTATGGATAAAACTCAACTGCCAATTAACAAAAAACAATGATTTTGCTAATTACTCCTCATTATGTTTTTAAAATTCATTGTTAAGGACTTTGTTTTTGTTTGCTTATTTATAGTTGACCTTGTTAATTGTTTTTAGTTTTGGTATTAAAAATCTTCAGCAAGGACTTTCGGAAATATTATGGTATTAATAATAAATTATTGTTTTTGTAATGTGATGCAATGAAATTAAAGTAATAAAATGTTCTTAAAGAAAACAAAATAAAATGCTATATTGAACAAAGGAGTCTATTAAAATTTATGTATTTAATAACCAAACCAGAACTAAAAGTTTTTAATAAAAGATCATTAATTAATTAATTATAAACTAAAGTGCTTAAAAGAAAGAATAATATTTTTTTTTAAATTCTTGTTCGAGTTTTAAATTTCAAACTAAAAATTTATGCCGAACCACTAGAATACAAGCGTCAGAGTCAAAATAAAAACTTGTACCAATAATTCAATAAGTAGATTGATCAGGACTTGAGCTCAATTAGAATTCGATGTAAGTTCAAACAAAAATTAAAATACTTTTGAATACAAAAATTAATCACTGTCATTTCAGAGAATTCATCCCTCTTCTGGAGTTTTTTAAATTTGGAAATGAAATCAATGCTAATAATACTATCAACTTCATTCATACTCCCTGTTATCATTAGTAGTAAAAAAATAATCCAACTGAAGAACAGTGAAACAGGAAATTGTTTAGAAACCGATAGCGATTCAGCTAGTATTGTATGGGCATCAATATGCGATGATTCAAATTATCAAAAGTGGGAATCACAATTAAATTCTGATACAACTTTAAAGAATGTTGGAACCGGGAATAAATGTCTTGATATTGAAATTGATGCTGAGGATAATACCGTCGATATTATTTTAAAGGATTGCAATGGTGCCTTTACCCAAAGATGGAGGCATGTTGGGTTAACTTTATTAAACATACAACAAGACAATCAATGCTTAAGTAGTAATCCAACAGGAAGGGTTTACTTTTTTGGTTGTGGTGGTTATTTAAATCAAAAATGGGAAATTATAAATTAGTTTAAATTAATTGTTTAAAGTTAGGATTAATGAAATTTTGGTTAAAGTGAACTTTTAAAATTAAGTTTCGTTAATAACTTAAAATTTCTTAAAACAATATTGTTTAAAAAATAACTAAAGCTAAAACTAAAAACAACTGAATTAATTTTGGTTGAATAATAATTAGTCAAAGTTGTTAGTTATTTTTCATTTTGTTATTGTAAAACAAATTACCCTCAAGGACTTTCAGAAACTTTTTGTTTTTTAACAATAATCCTTGAGTTTTTATGAATTGTGATGGAATAATAAAAAGTATTTGATCAATTAGTAATTAAGTACGAGGAATGTATTGTATTAGTTAGTTAGCTATTATTAATTTTTAATGCTCTATAGAATTCAATGACTGCGAGAATGTTTTATAAATTTTTAAAACATTAATTTCAATAAAAGTAACAATTTTATTTTACCAAATAAACAACCATCTTTATTGGCTTTGATAATTATTAATTTAAACGAGAGTCAACTAAACATTTCATAAGAATTAGTCACATCTGGACTTAATTATTAATTGAACTGTAAACCCTATAAGACTTAAGTGCTTACACCGATAGGGTCGTCTTTTTGTAAGAATTAAAAAAAAACAAATTAATTAATTAATTGTAATTAATTGTTTATAATATTATTATTTTTAAACCAAGTGTACTTTTATATTTCAGAGAGATAATCATCAATTCTCGTGTATTTAATACTTAACTAAAAAACAAATTGGAATGCAAGCAACACCAAGAAAACATTTAGCAACACTAGTTTTATTATTAGCAACTTGTACTTTATTGTTTACTGGAATTAGTACAGCAACAAGGCTTAAAAACCGAGCGACAGCATTTTGTTTGGAGGAAGCGCACGCGGACTCTGACTCAGGAAAAGTACACACGTTTCCTTGTAACAAGAAAAAATACCAACAATGGGAAATACATCCGGATGGAAGTGTACAAAGTAATTCAACAGGGAAATGTCTGGAGAACAATGCAAATGACGTAGTGGAAACAATGATTTGTAACGGTGGGATTTTCCAACAATGGAAAATTGTTGATACAACTTTAGAAAACAACGGTACTGGATTCTGCTTAGATAGTAATTGGGAAAGGAAGGTTTATGCTATTGGGTGTAATAATGGGAATTATCAGCATTGGGATTGAATAGTATTTAAAAATATTCCTTATGTAAGAGATTTCACCATATGTAAAAAAGAGCAAAGCCAACTTATAATGAATTCAACTAGATTTAATAAAAAAAGTATAATTTGCACAAATTATAAAAGTGTTTTAATTGAATAAAAGAACTGTCCGTCCTTGAATATTTATTTCGACACTTTTAAGTGTTAAAAGATTATAATAAATATAATGGAATAATTGATGAATTGCTTTGACATTGGAAATTAAGTAGCTCCTGCAGCCACATCTCGCTTCTACTTGATGTCAATTATCCAAGTAAATAGGTAATCTCCTTGTAGCCTTCTGTGTGTCTACAATAAGCATTCACTGAACGGCAGTATGGACTAATCGATAAAGATTAACTTTATTTGTTACAAAAACAACTCAATTTATTCTCTAACTTAATTACTTTTCTCTGTCAAAAAGTTACTCAAAAACGTAATAATTAATAGATTAATTTAGTATTGTGATTGCTATTATTGCTTATGTTTGAGAATTATAGGTTTTTATTCTGTGTTGTGGAATGTAAGGATTGCTTTTATAAGGAAACAAAACAAAATAGTTTTACAAGTTTCAAAATAGTAATAAACAAATAATACGCAACATTAATGGAATTTTATTGTCGTTTTTATACAGAAATAAAAAAAAAATGTTAATATTGCATAATTTTTCTATGCTGCAAATTTAATTTGTTGTTTCATATTAAAAAATCCAAAAATTAAATAGAATTTGTTCTTAAATTGTAAACTTTTTTTTAAAAAACGAACAAAATATCAAAAAATAGGCATTTTTATAAAGTTTTAGAACTTAAAAGTTAAGCAAATTCCCCTAAATTTGATGTAAATCTCCAAATATCCATTATAATCCATTCATCCCTAAATGAAATTGATTCTGCCAAAATCCTCTCTGCTAATAATCTTCTAATCCCACCAGGTGATGATGGGCTTGGCTGACAACTTGCATTTTTGCATAAATCAACTCACACACTAAAAAAACAGTCTCTTTTATGAAAAGTCAAGTGCAATGAGATTAAACTCGTCGTTTCGTTATATTATACAAAAACGTGTTTTGTTTTTCTATTAACTCTCTCAAAAGACAAAAGCAGTAGTAGCATCATGATGTGAATGAATAGCTGTAAATAATTTTTAGCAAAACTGCATTCACAGAATATTTATGAGTTGTTGCAAACCAACCATTTGTTGTTGTTTTCACGGTTCGTATAATAACAATAAAAAACTATATGTGTATTAAGTGTTAAGTGTAAATTCCAACTGGTTTTCTGTACTTTTACTAAGCAAGAAGATATGATGGAAGAAATGGATTATGTGTAGTAATTTTTTAAAATTCTTTTAAACTTTTAATGGCATTTTTGTCTTTTGTCATTTTTTAAAGATATTTTCAAGATACAAGTCCAAAAGAATGAGGAAATACCCGCCTTCTTTCTTTACTGAAAATTAAGTAAATTATTTAAGTTTTGCTGTGTAATTTGCATTTTTGCGATGAGCATACAGCTGTTGAGTTTAGTTAAGTGTTCTTTTGTTAAAGAAAGTAATTAAAATTCTGCCCAAATTAAGTTCAGCTTCTTTTAAGTAGTAGCAATTTCGGGTTTTGTGTTTGTGTTTGTAGTTTTTCATTGTTCATTCGGTAAATTATGTCTTGAAAGTTTTTTTAAAACTGAGTTTGTATGAATTAAAAGCGAGTTGTTTTATTTTCTATAAAGAAAAGCATTAGAAGGTAATGCGGGTTGTTGTATTCTAGTTGAATTTATATTTATTCTTTCTAAATTACTTTATGCCTATTTCAAGGCGGCTAATCTACATAAATAAATTATTAAAATTTATTTGGTAATTACTTGACTAAAAGTAGTTTAAAAACTTGGTGTTAGTTGTAGGCAGTAAGAGAGGAGAGGGAATTAAAATAATTTATTAGGTTGAAAGAGTAAGTGTCAAGTCATTTTAAGAGTTTAGAGTTTACTAATGAGTTCAGGTCTTACGGGTTTTCTAGGTTGATGGAAGATTAGGAATGGTTTGATTTAAAGTTTTAAATTGTTTAGTTATTATTATTTAATGTTTGAATTTATGGAGTTAATAGGAATTTAAATTATTTAAGGTGATGTGTGGTTATATAAATATGTGTTTAGTTTATTGGTAGTCTGCTTTCTTACATTTTGAATTGTGTTTAAAGTTTAGGGTAGGCTTGGTCTAGTTTCGAAGCTGAAAGGCCTGAGTAACAAATTATTGAGCCAAAAATTTGATAAATTTCAAAATTTTTATATTTTAAAGAAATTAGTTTTTTTTAAAGATAATTTATGGAAATCCCAAAAATCATACAAAATCTTCTTAAAATTGTAATGCATTATAGAATAACAAAAGCAAGTAAGGAATCGTATCTATGAACGTGTCAGTCTTTTAAAAAAAATCTAATACATTCCGGAGCCCAGCATCAAAGAATTTCTTTAAACCCCTCTGCCTCTGATACAAAAAACTCTTTGTTGAGAATACTTTAAAAAACGTAAAAGTAAGCCAGAGCAGTAAATCACCTCTGCGGTGAGATTATTACATACATTTTTAGATGATTTATTACTAAATGATCCACCACTACTAATACTTACTACTACTATGCATTAGGGTTTTATCTCCGAAAGGTATTATTCAAAGAATACTTTTATTCAAATACAAGGCATTTAAAATTCTAAAATAAAAAAGGTCAATTTGATCTACAGCATAAGAGAAATACTATCTGCCTATAAAATATATATGTACCAAAGTGACCTTTGCCATGACCCACACCAGCATAATATCATACTTTAGAAGATAGTACGGAACATCACTTTGTAATACTAATAATAATACC
>JAQGAA010003782.1:0-10364 GCA_034696425.1 Isotoma viridis
TAATGCACGCACCAAAAATAAATGCGTGCATTCGGTGCATTCCTAATAATATGCATACGCAGATTCACAAACAATCAGCCGATCATAATCTTTACTGTGATTACTGTCTATTATGTACCATCACAATGAATGCACAATAATGTAGTAACTACTCACTTGGACACTAGACACTACATTTTTGTATTAACTTAATTTTATAATTTTAGCGATTTAAACAATATTATTATGTGAAATTGTGTCTAATAACTAGTTGCGAACTTCCATTGCAGTTGCAGACCGGTAAGGTAAGTTACTAATTTACTATATACATTTGTTGATTGTTTGTAATTGTAATAGCAGCAGCAGCCAAAACTGTTAAAATAAAAAATTTAAAGAAAAATAAATAAAACAGAGTAGAAACGGCTTTTACTGACTGCCACCGCCACCAGACCAATGCCGCGGAATGACTTTGCCAATAGATGACACGTGGTTCCTTTGTTTCAAGGGAATCAAGGCTTTCGTTGTTTAGGATTCGTTTTTGTCCCTGAAAAACAACTGTCGGGTGAATGGGATGTAGATGCAAAGGATACCCTTATTTTTGGTTAAGGAAAGGTCACTTAATGTAAACAAAGTACTCTTCATTTCTCTGGTCAATGTCACTCTGTTAAAACTACTACACTATCATAATCATGTATGTCTATTGAAAGATTACAAAAATAATATTATTTTTGTATCCCATATTTCCTCAATGAATAGTGTGAATTGACCTGATAATGTGATGAATGAAATGAAAAGACAACTTAAACTAACTCATTTACCCAGCTCCAATTTCGTTCATATTCATCAAGACATAACAATACTTATTTGATGTTTTCATAAATTTCTAAAAGGTTAGAGTAGAAATTCAGTTGAAACCTAGTATTTATTATGAGTTAATCAAAAATGCATCTTGACGAATGCTGGCCTTTTACGGAGGAACCTATGCAGACGATAATATTTGTAGTTGCAAACTAACTTGCATTGGAATGCTTGGATTGGAAGTCATTGGCTGACCTTTGCCCTGCAGACTCCGACAGCATTGACAAATTTCTCTCGTACTCATGCATGAACTTAAAGTCATATTAATTTGGATATATGGGAAGTGAGAGTACAAATGATACTATAGGTAATAAAACGGAGGAATTTCGGCTTCTGGGACTGTTGTGGGGGACTCAGCAAAATCTTGGGTTACACTCACTATCATATTTTTACTGGCTATTAAATGTTATTGATTAGATAATTCGTTTCTCTTGGCATTTTTGTGCATTAATTTAAAAATCATTTAAAGAATTTCCTTTGTCTGATTTTATTACCCAGCCAAATAACGGGTGAGTCTGATAAGACTACTTATTAGAACTGTGGTCCAGTCCAAGGTCCAACATGACGCATGATATTAAATAATGGCTTATTGTTATTCAAATGAATATTAAGATTATTACAACCTAGAATTTTCATCTTGCGACAGCTAGTTTTATTTTACTTTATTAATTATGAAATTGTTTACTGAAACCATCAGCCAAATAATGCATTGGGCTGGATGGCATTCTGATATGAGTATGTTATGAAATAATATGTTATCTTATAATAAGATAATGGGGAGTCGGGAGTTTTGTAAAATGAGGATATGTATATTGATTTTTTAGCATCTTATACATTATATCAGCGAAGGTAAAATTGATTAGAAAATAGGCTTTTCATTGAAAATCTATTTTTGAGAGTAAGAATGCTTCCATGAAATATTATTATTGAATCATGATAACCAACAGCCGTGAGAGCGAAAATAATGAACAAAAACCTACTAGAAGAATGCAAAACAACGCATCCTTTTCATGCCAAAAGGTTAATCAACAACAGCCGCCAACGACAATATATCGTTGTATATTTTAGAATTCCAGTCAATTAGAATTTGGTTTTGACGAAAAGAAAGTCAATGGAGAGAGAGCTTGATCTTCTGTAAACAAAAATATGGGGAAGTTTGGGATTTATTTTTTAGTTACTGCATCACATTAATTTAGAATTCTTTGACAAAACACTAATTTTTAGTGACCCAGAAAATCAACAGGAAGTAATTATAATGAAAAAACATTGAATATTCATTCAACCCAGAACTCTTATTCTTCTGCATTTGCTAAACTGATATTGAATCTTTTCTTACTTTTCGGCAACCCAAAACACAAATCAGAAGTTTTGCTGTTTTTGCATATTCATTAATTATCCTTTAATGAATAGGGAAATGAACAAACTTAAATAAATCTAATTTATAATTGGGTTCATAAAAGTTTGTGGATACTATTTTTGTCATTTTCTTATATGATCTAAACCTTGTCTGAGGAATCATCAGCTTCTTCGGAAATCAATCATTATGTCAATTAGTAAGGCTTTTAAACAATTTTTTTAAAATTATTAACAGAAATTTCTAGTTTAAATCTGTGAATGTATTTTTTTTTGTCTACAGCACTCAAATCCCAGCGATTGACAATGTCAGTACTTGTGTTAGTATTATCTCTTATTATCTGGGGGTCAGAAGTGTCTGCACAGAAATACTCACTGCCTGTGTCCAATCTCCCAGAAAGACCTTTGACATCAGATTCACCTATTCAAAAAAATATTGGAGATGACACATTTGAAAATGCATACGAAGAACTTAGAACTTTTGATAGCATTGGAAGTCTTGTTGGTGGGAGTGGTGATAGTGGTTCAGCTGGATCATTTGGTGGAAAAAGACTTTATAACACTTCTATTGCTTTAACTGCCAGTTTCTTTTCGTATTATTTGCCCTCAGTGACCAAACCTGGAACTGTGACTGATTTGGTTAATCAGGTAACTGAAACTTACTGCAAATATTTGTAGTATGTCTAAGTTGGAAACGTTTTTATTTTGCATTTTTATTGTTTTTTTAGGCAATTTACGGGCTTTTTGGAGTTCTTGCCGTAGTTTTAATTTATGCCGTGCCCCTGCTCATTACAGGAGTTCAACAGCAAGTGGATTCTGGAAGTAGTATCAGTAGTCGAAGTAGAAAAGATGAAGAGGATGGTGGTTGGATTACAAGCAATCTCATGAATGTTGAACAAATTAAGAGAATTTTTGATGAAAAGTTTCGAGATGAAATTGGACTTGATAGTACAAAATGCATGCAGAAAACAATTTGTGAAGCTCATCGAGCTCCCAAAAATAAAAAATATGGAATGCTTGCTCTTCCTTTTCAAATTTTCTATCCGTATGAAAGCTTTTGAAAAATAATTTTTAATTTAATTTTTAACAAAAAAGTTTATAAATTTGTAATGTTTTTATGTAGACCCCCGTCAAAAGATGCACCAGAAGGCAGAGCAACTTCGTATCAACTTGCAGCTAAAGATGGAAAATATGGGAAGAAGGATTGTGCTAAACGATACAAATGCTTTTTTGACACTTTGGATGTTGGAACTTTTCTTATTGATTGGTATCGGTTGAGTAGTGATCCTGAATATGTTCCTAAAACAGAAGATTTGTATTAAATTTTATTGGTTTCTCAAACTGGCTGAAATTTTGTTGAAAATATTGAACTTACTTTTTTTACTTATACATTTTATTTGTAAGCCAAAAGCATATTTATAAATTATTTATTTTGTGAAATATAACAAAGTTTAAAAACGTAATTTTTGGTTCAATAAATTGTTTAATATTTTTATGTTTTCTAATTCAAAGGTGTCAATTCATTAATTTATTAATTTTAAGGCATAATTTTAGATCTTGGTTCATGGTTGATTTTTCATTAGAAAGTAAATTAAAAAACTGAAATAATCATGCTTCAGATTATATTTTACGGCTATTGTCGGCTATACAACATTCCATTTTTTCAAGAGGTTTATGAACATTTTAAATGAGCAGTTAGAAATATTTTAGCTTGGTAGGTTTTGAGGTTTTTGACATTTAAAAGATTTTTAATATAAACTTGCTCTACCATTAGCAAAATACTTTTAGCTATATATTATTCGGTTAATTTGAACATTATTCAAAGCACTTCTTATTTTCATAAATATATCATTAAGAGTTGCAGTTGTAACAGAGTGAACATTGACTTGAGTCGAAAATTTTTATTCTTTTTGAGCAGATATAGAAAAATTCTGACTTACCTAACCTCAACGTATATTTACATCAAACTGACAATACAATAACTTACTTAATGTACTTGACAGTATTATGTAATTAAGAAATAAGTTATAGACGACAATTAAAGTTACATGAACAATTTTTATTTGTAGTTTGTATATCTATTTACTTCATAAGATTTGAATCAATTTTACGTTTGGAAAATTGCTGATTAAGATCATTTTACAACTTGTGCCGTACCGCAGGGGAATTTTTTACAAGAGAAAGGAGCTTGTAAAATCAAATTTTGAATCTTTAAAGATTTTAAAATGGGAAGAGGTGAGAAATAAAAAGTAAATTATGATTTTGTACAAAGACATTTTTTTGAAAATAGGTTTTTCTAATTTTTTAATATTGCTAATTTCAGAAAATTTCATGAGAATTGTAATAACTGCTTTACTTACACTCTGTTCACTTATACAATTAAGCAAGACACAACAATCCATGTCAATTTTTGATTATTTTCTAAATCAAAAGCCGAAACAAGAAACAACCGATATAATTTCAAATGACAGTGATAGTGAATCAAGGCAACTGAGTCTTGCTAACACTCAAGCGTTTATTATTCAAAGAAAATTTAATACTTCCTGTGCTTTTACGATCCCCTTAATTGTATTTCAATTACCATCAAAAGCACCAGAAGGGTCTTCCGTGGATTTAGCAAATCAAGTAAGGAATAAAAAACAGCATATAGAAAAGTAATTATTTCTTAATTAGTAATATTTGAATAAAGAATTGAATGATTTTTAGGCCGTTTATGCTCTCTTTGGAACTATTCTGACTCTGTCAACTGTAATTGTACCAGTACTGTTTACAGGGCTTCGACCACCAGATCTTGTTGGACGGAGTGGTGATCAAGAAGATGGATCTTTATACAAGTTATTAACATCATCTCTAGCTTTTACTCTTATGACTGATGATTTAAAAGAAAAGATTGGTCTTGATAGGACAAAATGTTTACAAAAAACTATTTGCCAAGCTCATCGTCATCCTAAAAACAAAGAGTACGGACTTTTGGCTCTGCCATTTCAAATATTCTTTCCGTAAGTAGAAAATAAACAAATATTTAAAATGCCAAATATGGTATTTTAGTTAAATGTTTTGTAATTATTGGTTATTTGTATCAGGCCTCCTTCAAATGGTTCTGATGAAGCTCGAGCTTCAAGTTTGCAACTGGCAGCTAAAGAAGGAAAATACTCGAAGAATGAATGTGGGGATGAGTTTAATTGCTTTTTTGATGTTTTGGATTTAGCAACTTTTTTTGTAAATTGGTTCAAATATAATGCAGATTTTGAGGAATATAATGATAGTGTAAATACTATGTAATATAAATGTGTTTCTTGTAAAAAAATTATTGGGGCTGGGTAAAGTAGTTGTTTGACTTTGGAACTTTTATTTATAAATCGTATCAATATCATAGGTAGGTTCATATTTATAATTGTAACTTTTGAGTATAACTTTTTGAAAATAAAAAAAAGTGTGGACACTAGTGGCACATCATATCACATCAAATCTGAGATATCATTTGGAATTTGATATCGTATATTTGATAATTTATTTAATACATAAAATAAAATGTGAAATCTGGGGAGAGAGAGTCACGATTCATTGATAAGATAAAATGGAATTGATGGCAGGTAGTCAAAAGTATAATTGTAATTTGTAATGTCTGTTTTTTCCTTATGCCATTGACAAAAGTAATTTAAATTGTATTTGTTGGTTTATAACCCCAGGGGCATTATAATATTTGAAAGCTAATACATTAAACTACTTTAATACTTAAGCATGGCGGCGAGTAACATTAGAAGTGCAAGAAAAATGGATATTCATTCCAGGATTGGGGGTTCTGAGTTGGAAAATACGGTATAACTGTATATATTTCTATGAATTGTGATGCTTAAACTTAAAGTAAAACTCCTATCTGATATAAGCGTTTTATGATTAATTCATAAATAAAAAATAATACAGGTCATTCATTTCTTTATGAGTGTTATGGGGTGTAAATGAGCCGTTATATACTAGACTAAATTATTTGGAATTTGTACTGTTAATCACTTTTTGCACCTTGTACTTTTTACATGGTCAAAACTAAAGACCAAATGAAAAATGAATAGAACAGGAATACAATGCTTGAGTAAGAGTTATTAAATGGGATGATCATTATAAATGCAGGTGGTTAATGGATCTGCGAAGTTGTTAAATAATCTATGAATAATTTATCATAACAGTTATAGAATCAACTCAAAATTGATTTTTTCCCATGTTAATAGAAACTAGGACAAAACAGTATAGCAAATTTTGTCTGCTCTTAGGAATATCCGATTATTATTTGACACAACTCACCGGTACGTGCTTTCTAACTTTAACTGAACCAGAAACTTAAGAAAAATATTTTCAGAAAATCTACAAATTTTTGAATATTAATGATTCAAGAAATGAAGAAAGGTGAATTTTTGTATAATTTTTTAAAAATTAGCATTATTTATTCCAAATCCAGAAATGTTTATAAAACTAAAATCACTTTAAAATAACGTATTCAATTTTCATTACAGAAAGAACATTTTGGATATTTATCTTCCTACTACAAGTGTCCATACCGATATGCACTGCAGAACCGTCATCATTTTTCGATTCGTTTTACTTCCTTGGTTCAAGTAGTAGTAGTGTTTCTCCTTTGCAACCTGTAAACCCGGATGAAACAACTACAACGACAGTACCTTCAAGAGGCGACAGTGCTTTTTTAGAATCTTTTAGACAAATCAGCACAGCAAATACACAACCCTTTATTCAAAGAAGATTA
Organism: Isotoma viridis; assembly: GCA_034696425.1. Classification (NCBI taxonomy): domain Eukaryota; kingdom Metazoa; phylum Arthropoda; class Collembola; order Entomobryomorpha; family Isotomidae; genus Isotoma; species Isotoma viridis. Next base: position 6,947 of record JAQGAA010003782.1, read on the forward strand.
TTCAACACTTCAGTGGCTTTGACAGTTCCTTTGTTCTCATTCACATTGCCACAAAGAGCATCTCAAGGCACAACTGTGGATTTGGCGAATCAAGTATGATATAAAAATTAAAATAATTTAAATTAATTTTGAAAAAACGGGAAATGTAACTTTAAAATTCTGTTAATTATTTTGTAGGCTATATTTGGTCTCTTTGCACTTCTCGTAACAACGCTTGTGTTCACAGTCCCAGTGTTATTCACAGGAGTAAGACCACTCAATGTTGTAGGTCGAAGTTATAACGAAAATGGAGGAACTCAAGGAATCTTAAATCATTTAATGTCATCAAAAGCAGTTCCAGTATTTAATTTCATGGGGGCTGATTTACAACACAAGATTGGTTTAGATGGAACGAAATGCTTGCAGAAGACAATTTGTGAAGCTCATAGATCTCCTGAGAATAAACATTATGGTTTCTTGGCAGTTCCATTTCAGATATTTTTCCCGTGAGTTGAAATCCCTTGAAAAAAAATATGTTTTAAATCAAATTTGTAATTTGAAAATTTTGAAAGTTTTTTCGTTATTATTTCAGTCCGCCTTCAAACGGTACTTCGGAAGGTCGAGCTAATACTTTGCAGTTGGCAGCTCGTGATGGAAAATACTCGAAGAATGATTGTGGAAAGAAATTTCACTGCTTTTTTGATATATTAGATTTAGCTACTTATTTTGTAGACTGGTATCGATATAGTGCTGACCCTACGGGATTTAATAATAGTTTGTAAGAGCATGAATTGTATTTTTGTATTTTAATATGGGAATGGGATAAATAAAAACACTTAATATATGCTTGTTTAACAAGGTTTTTGTAAGATTTAAATTGAACTTCCTTTTCGGCTTTGAATGGAAAATTTAGAGATTTATTACCTGATTTATTTTTAGGCACACTTGCATATTTACAGAAATTAGACAATTATTTACAAATTAATGAAAAGAGTAAAAGAAAGTAAAGAGGAAATGATTGATTATTCTTCATAAATTAGTAATTACTAAAGAGGCCAATTTTAATTTTATACTCTAGAATTAGAGAATTATTACTTAATTAGCATTTCTAGTTCACATCGTCTTATTACATTCTTTAGTTTGACTTTATTAAAGTTCTGAGTGAGGTTTGTCTTCATCAGTTCGTTTTTGTTTTTAGTTTTTGTGTAAAAAGTTATCTTGTCTCTTTAGTAGTTAAATTTTGATTTTATTTTCTTAAGATTAAAAATATGAAAAGTAAGTCAACAATTAAACAAAATTGTTATCAAAATTTTAAAAATTGTTAAGAATTTTTATAATTTGAATTGCAGGACTTCTTAATCTTTTAATTTTGGTGTGTGTAACATTATCATATGGACTGGCCGAAGGTTTTTCTTATTTCGAATCAAATCCTGGAGTAGACTTAGAAGTTTTATCGTTTTCTAATGATTCGTCTTCAGAAGTTTCACTTGCTCATCCCATTTCTAAACGAGATGCTTATGAGACTTTAAGAGATTTAAGTAGAGGTATGCCAGATCTTAGTAGTATTACAGGAGGACTTGGAGATCTTGGAAGTTTAGGTGGGGGCAGTGGTGGTGGTGACAAACTACCTACACGGGTCAATCGGAGGTTGTACAACTCTTCTGTTGCTTTAACTATACCTATGTTTTCATTTAAATTGCCTCATGTAGTTGAAGGAGGATTTTTGGTGAATCAGGTTTGTATTTTAAATCATTTTTTTGTTACTTTTTTAAAAAGATATTTTGTAGTGGGATATTTTTGAAAATGGTTTTTTTTACTAGGCCGTGTATGGAATATTTGCATGGGCAGTTATAGCTTTGACATTTGGAATGTCATTTTTATTCAGTGGCTCTGCCCCTGGAAGCAGTCGAGATTTGAAGATGCTTAGATCTTCATCCAATAGTCATTTTAACTTTATGGGTACGGATTTCAGTCAAAGTTTGGGTATGGATGGGATGCAATGTTTGCAAAAGGTTATTTGTATTGCTCATCATTCTCCGGAAAATAAGAAATATGGGGTTCTTGCTAGTTCGATTAGAATGATTTTTCCGTAAGTTATTAAAACAAATGGTAAATTCAAATACTGAATTTTAGGGTTTTATTTGTAAAATTTTGAATCTTTTATGGTTTTGATATAGAGCACCTCCAAATTCTACTTTAACAACTGAGGAATCACCATTTCAAGCTGCGGCAAGAAATGGAAAGTATTCTAAGAAATATTGTGAAAACTTGTATGATTGTTTAATTGACCCATTAAGCTCTGCAAGGTATTTAACTCATTGGTATGGACAAACTCATGGAAATGCTAGATCTTTAATGAAAATGATTATGCCGGAGAATTACATGGTGAGCTCTTAGTTAGGTTTTTAATTATTGTTCGTAATTTATTACTTAGAATTAATTGGCTTATTATTTGTTAGACTCAATTCCTTTATAATAACAGTTCTTTTTCAAAATAATTCATAAAATATTGTTAATTGAATATTTGTATTATTTATTTCTTCTATGATAAAAGTTCACATTTATTTATTGTATTGCATTTATAAGAAATAAAATGATCGATTTTTATTCATTCTTTGCACTAGTTGGATAATGCAAGGAACTTATTATCATTTCAGTTGTGTAATAAGCGCAGCTTATTTATTTGACATTTTTTGACATTTTTAATTACAAGGGCTTATCGTTATTATTTGCATTAAAGAGTTTAGTTTCCAAGATTGATTTTTTCCGGTTACAAAGATGATCTGAAGAGTTGGCAGGTTCACTTGGAGCGTTTCATTCATCAAAATGCCTCATCAAAGCATGATCAAGAAGTCTTATAATGTAATTCTTTTCTTCAATATTATTAGACACAGCCTCTAGGAGCATATAATACTGGAACAAAGTATCTCTGCAACAATTAGTAAAATTAAGTCTCATACTTCATTTAATCATCAGATAGAAATAGAGGATAAACTAAAATAGTAATTGAACCTTGGCCAAACAGTTGGGGAAAGATTTCCCCCTAAAGCTTGAATAATTTGCAGATTATTGAATACTTCATCCTCCCACCCCAAATGAGGATCTTCTCCTATTCCCTTCTTTTTATCTCTTCCACTACCATCCGTAGTATCTGATGGACTTGAGTCAGGACTATTACTGAAGTTAAAAATAAATAAAAAGAAAACATTAAAAATCATTCAACTTAATTTTTAAAAAGTAAAAAACCACGTGTGCAATAAATATTCAATCTTACGGGTGATTATCATCTCCGAAGATATTTAACTCAATAGCCAACTGCTTGTTACTTTCTATTTTGCCTTCTTCTTCTAAAAGACTGAGACGAATGTTTTGGAAGTTGTTCACTGTTTCAATTCAATTATTTGATTAGCCTATTTTATCTCCCTTTTATTTATTCATA
>JAQGAA010003783.1:0-10364 GCA_034696425.1 Isotoma viridis
AAGCTTGGGTCTTTTAATAAATTCTTAATTTCGTTAAATCCAACATCCATGAGTTCCGTACAAAACATGAATTCTAACAATCCACGTGGATGGAAAAGTATAAAAATTCAAATAGTTAATATATTATTATATTGTCTTTCCTTGATTTATTTCTGAAAACTAATTTGATCTAAATACAAAAACAAGCCCTCATTTCTTTAAGCATTAAAGTCACATTTTAAATTATAAATAGATGTACAACGTAAATTAAGTAAGTTTACTACAAACTCTTTTGATTTTCCAAAGAAGCGTGTGGCTTATAATTACCTGAAATTAGTATTCATATCAGAAACTGGAGTAAAAAATAAACTAAATAGTTTTTTATTTAAATTTCTTTTTAGACATGATTACCATACTTATAAAGATATTAGTTACACTAATACTTTTCGAGTACCGCCTATGATTTTTTGGGTTATGTGTCGGGTTTGCATTCTAGGAATAATATATTGAACAAGAAATTCATTTATATTCATGTTCGTGTGAAGTTGATTAAAAACTCTTTCAAAGATTTAAAATCCCAAGTAAAACGGACCGACTCCAGTAATTAGAGCATTTTGGCATAAAGAAAAAATAACTCGGTTAGTAGTAGTAAAGTGCTTTGATCATATTATAATTTATTGTTAATGAATTAGCCAAAATGAAATGAAAAATGGTTTCTAAGGTTCAAAGGTTGGAAGTATTTTTTAATAATTTCTTTGAAGTCTGTGCATGTCTATTCAATCCGAGTTGGTAGTCTGTAACTTGAGTTCAGTAATTCATTTGCTTCTTTAAAAAATGATAAACGAAAAAGTAACAACCGATTACTGTCTAATATCTTTTACAAAGTGCCACTGCTTCCTACTACGAACAACGAAATACAACTGAAGATTAGTACTTTTTTCTTACATATATTGTAGTCTAACTAAATGTACTAATGAAAAAACTCCTGGTAGAATGTTTTAGCTTATGATGATAAACATCATGAAAGTATCGTAAGCTTTCTAGCAGCAGGTCTACGGACCATTCGTAAATTATACGACGATATTCAGGTGAAATTCTAGATAGTTTTAATCTTTTATTCTGTTTGCAAAAAACCGAATTGGTACCTATATTAAATTAACGAATTAGAGTTATTTTTTAAGCCTTCCTAGTAAATTACACATTATGAATCTTCAACATCCTCAAAGTATTAAACAATTCTATTTAAAATTTTGTTTAAAGAAAAGTGTAAGCCTTTGACTTGGCGATGACTGAATTTCAGTTTATAAATAAGAGTGGATTTAATAGTGAAGTTTGGAAGGGGTTTTACGTACTTTGGAGAGCGTCTAGGGTATGAAATGTGGGGAGACAAATACGACTTATTTATCTAAACAAGATTTGTATATTTTGAGATTCGAATTCTTCATTAAAATCTAAAAATTATAAAACTATTATTGACTATAGGGTGAGTGGTGCAACGTGGTCAGCACAAAAATCTATAAAAGCGGTGGGGCATAGACCTTTTGCACCTTTAAATAACTATAGATTTATTCGTAAAAATAATCAAACATGATTCACCTTTGATGACTTACCTTTATAGATAAAATGAGAAAGATCGTTCTAAAATAAAATTCATAATATAAAATCTTATTTCAATTGATTGCCAAGTCTTCAAGTTTTTTTTGCTATACAATACTCAGAAAATATTCTCAAGCCCAGAAGCTTTCTCATCTCATATTATTATTTTTTTAAATGCTCTTAAAAATAACCCATGTTAGTCAGTTAACTTCACCTAAAGATAAGACTAAGGGTTTGGCGATAAAAATATGTCTTTGAGTTTATTCGTAATTTTAAAAAGTTTAAAAAAAGTCCAATGCGAGACTTAAAACTGTTTATAGGTTCTAAATTGAGGGCGTTATTCCGCTTCCTTAAATTTGGGTGACACTTTAAAAGATAAAAACCTTGTGGTCCGAAGTAATAGCCCTTATTACACGAGCACTTTGACCACTTTGGTATCAAAATGAATTTGAAAAGGGATCTCAGATCTCATTCAAATTAGGAGGTTTGTTATGTATAACTGAAGTAAAGTAAATTGATGAGAAAAGAGAGGACACCCTGACGCTAAATTACTTTCTCAATAATAAGAGTACACACTTTCTAGAATTTAAACACTAAATCATCATCACTTGACCCTATAGGCTCTTCGTATCCTCAACACTCTTTCTATTTTGCATCCAATAGACAAAAGAGATTCATACCTTGTTGTTATCCATAATCAAAAAACAAGTAGCCGTTCACACCCTAGTAGGTCTCTTTTGATTTTCATCACTGATTCTTATTATTAGAAGATGTATAAAAATATTATCAAGTGGAGCCAACGGGAGAGAAATATTCCTTTTTCTTGTCTGCATTTGTGTGTGAAATGAAATTAAAATCGGACTCTTCTAGAGTCTTCTTATAAATTCAATTAAAGAATAGAAAGAGAGAGAAGTGTCGGACTTATCCAGCTAAGTAGTATGTATATTAGTGTTATAGGTAAAATTACAAAGAAAAACTTTGGGAGTTTTCTACACACAATCAGAAATTGATGGTGGATGGTGTAAAAAATGAAGAAATTCTGCTACCGCCCTTCAATCAATTGTTCCGATCCTATCAATTGATTGTCTGTGCTTGTTATGTTGTTAGCAATAGGTTTTTTTACCTATTTCATTTTTCTTGTACGATTGTGTACTATAGTTTTGTAGTTACTACTGATGAAGACTCATCTCTTAAGTCGTAACTATAGATTTACGTAACAAAGTAGCAGCTACTGCGGGTTTGGTTTGATTTAGTCTAGTCGGTGAGATTAAGTAAGTAGAGTGTGTTCAACTCAATGTATTCTTTGATTAGAGTTTCATTCATTCATTACTTTTTTAAGTTTAAATTGTGTGTAATTCATTCAGACTTTTTCTTATTGTTTTGGACCAAGAGACTCTTCCTTGGATCTTTGTCTTTGTGTGAGAGATTTGTCCAGGAGAAGAGTTTAAAGTTCTTTCCTTTTGCATATTACTTACTAAAAGGTATAAGGACAAGTAGGTTGTATTACAAAGAGCAAATGCATCAGTTTTTATCTAGGTCACTCCTTAAGATAACACTTGCTTCTAGTGTTTAAGATTAAGAAAGGCGTGTGTATTGTAAACTTAAGGTGTTTTTTTATTATTGTATTTGCTTATTTGATCATGAATCAAGTGATTTTTTAAAACCAGTAGCAGTGTCTAAATTAGACACTGCATGCGTTGCATAACGTCGGGTGAGAAAGACACACACTGAACAGAGGCCAAGTAGGTACAACTCATTAGTAGGTGTGGCATCCCATTGTCTTCTTTCTTTTGGCTCCTCTTTTCTCTCTCATTCTTTCTATTTAAGTATTAATATTGTTTTTGTTACAGTGGCAACTTGTTCAAAAGTTTTAAATTCATTTTTATGTTTTGAGTATTGTGGTAAAATTTGTCATTTATATTTTGGAAGAGAGATGGATTTTACTGGAATCAAATGATAAGTAAGAAAGTGATGAGATATTAAATGTGTATAAATTAAAAGGATTTTAGTATAGGGATGAATCATGTTTTAGATGAAAATAATTTAATTTGATGAGATATGTTATGGTGAGACTTTGACCTTTGATAATTAAATTATTGGTCTCAAGGAATGGAATGGTAAGAACTGGAAGAAAAAAGCATAAATTTAATTGAAGTGCAGGTCGAAGGTCGGATGTAGGATTAGAGTAGTACTTATTGGTCAAACCTTTTGTCCTAAATTGTCATATTTAAATGAAATGAATGGTAGCTTTTAATTTCGATGTATTGTACCTTTAAAATGTTTTACTTATATTACGGCATACGATATATTGCGGTATTTTTTTAATTTCAGAAGAAATGCAAAATGGAAACTGGATATGTAATGAGTGGGAACTACGACGCTTCCATCCTAACAAATTCAAAGCTTCAAATATCAGTAAAAATATGTTTTTCTAAAGGTTCTAAACGTTCGGTGAAATCTAAATGTGAACGTCCGTCTGTCTGTTAGTCTGTCTGTCTGTTACCTCGATAATTTTCGATACAATTGTCCAATTTACTCCAAATTTGATGGGAATAAATGATGCGTTTAGAAAGGATTAGTGTATGGGACAATCCCACGGCGTGAAGTGACCTTTGACATAAGCTATCAGTAAATTCGGATGATGTAAAATGCTAGTATGAGCCAGTAAAACGTAGCATTGTATCCTTTTTCTATTAAATCGGCAAGTTCTATCATTTCATCGCCCATATGCTGGACTTCAATATGATTTCAAAATTTTAAAAATTAAAAAAAACACGTTCACCGCATTTACTAATGCTTTTCTATATCCATTTGTCATGGTTTATTTATAAACGGTTCCCAGCCCCTGGTCTAAAGACGATGTTGTGCTACTTGTATTTATGTTTAAGGGAATGGACTTATAGCAAGTAAAAATAAAAATGTAAAGATCATAAGACACACATAATATTTTCTGCTTGTATCTAATAGTCCATGAGCTTCCTGTCATTTTCATTGGGTCACGAGCCATGAATTTTAAACAAGTTAATATCATTTCCTTATACTTGTCTCTCAGTTACTCATTCAACCTGTGAAGATGTTTCTTAATGAAGTGTGTATGTATTTATTTTATCATTCTTATCATTTACTAAAACTTAATACAACGCAGTAGACAGCTTGGGGGAAAATTTTGCCTATGATTTATTTTTATTATTATTATTGTGTTACTACAAACTTGACTATGACTTGATGTAAACCCATAAATGCTTCTTGTAAAATTGAAGACAATTTTGAATTTAGTTTGCATAAGACATTCTTGTTTACTTTGTACACTCTCGTATAATATGAAGTTTGAGTCTTTATAGGAGGGAGTGCTAATAGCATTTGTAGAGTGTAGTGGATAATGACAGAAAGTAGTGGAGGGCCACTGTGTAAACTGTTAGACCACAAAAGGGATTTAAAATAAACGGAAGTGAGACAAAAGGATTTGCAATGGTTTGAGTAAGATGCGATACGCTCAACACTGGATGAATGAACTCCTTGGGATTGTTTTGTCGGTTTGTATTATTTGTTCTTTCTTGAATAACTTTTTAACTTATTTTATAAGATAGTTTGGGTTATTGTAAGAATATACTCAAGTGTGTTAGGATTTTGGTCAAAGGTGGAAGTCAACTTGGAGTTAATGAGCTCTTCTTCCTTTCTTCGGATTTTAGGACAATATCCTCAATGTGTCTCTTCACACTTGAGTCACCCTTGTCTGCCGTGTACAAACTACTTGCAGTCCCTCTAATCTTTCTCAAGTATTAAAATAAAAATTTGAAGCGAAATATGAGAAAACAGTTTCCAGCATTTTGCATCAAAACTCCTATGCAGAAAAATCGCACAGTTTTTTCTGCATTCTAGAGTTTTTTTTGAATGATCATATTAAACAATAGTCGCTTGTAAATTCCAATCCATAATAATTTTGTTCATTTCCATTTACTTTTAAACATTTGTAGTCATTTTACCTTTTTGTGGGGAAAATTATAAGTTCTGAATTTTTACTTAGTTTATAATAACTGCTTTACTAATAAATGTTTGAAGATAAATTTCTTTAAAGATGCTAGAGTGTGTAAAGGAAGTAACAAAAGGTTGGAGGATAATAACCTTCTCTCAGTCTTAGGATGACTCGTATGATTGAGCATTTACACCTATTTGTACTTTTATATGCTATTTTCTTAAGATTTTTAAAATGCATTTGCTGTCATCAAGCCAAACGCACATGTTTTGTAGCAATTGCCATTTTTACATCCTGTATTTCACCTGTGTCTTTATTTTTATTATTCTTTTCCAACGACTTTCACATCTGCGCTATATGAACTATCATACAACTTAACGATTGCTTTGAATCCATATTATGCTTAATAAATAGTAATATTTGTTGACAATTGTCTAAAACATGAAATCACTTCAGCGATGGTTTATAATTTGTTATAAAACATAACGCCATAAACAAAACAGCAGAAAACGAATACATATATAATTATGGATTACTATCCAAAGAGTAAAAAGAGGAAATTAAAGCTTTTTCAAGCACGATGACCAAAAGTTATTCAAAAATTTTATCAAGATTTTGATTTGATTTGATAAAATATAAAATTCCTTGCAGTATCTAAAGCAATAAATCTTTCCAGATGAAGAAATAAGATTGAAGCTGCTTTTTTTAATGGAGTGAATAAAATTCTTTCCTTTTGTGAAACTAAACAAAAAGTGACATAAAGGGACACACGCTAACAACGCTAGTTTTGTACTAGACTTTACAAGAGATTTGTGTATTACTTGTATACAGATATTATATAAAAATTGTTAGCTTAAAAAATGTTTAGCTTTCAAGCTTTAGGATTTATTGCGAAGTAATTGAAGATAAATTGAGATTTAAAATGTTAGTTTTTGGTTGTTGTTAGTTGGGGTTCTTTGGGATTACTCAGATTATAAAAGAATGAATAAGGGGAAACAACTTAGTAAAATGCTTGGGCTTGGTGTTTGCATCTAATAAGTAAAATATATAAAAAAATGTACATAATCATCACCTATATAGTTATACGTTATCTTAAATATAAAAAAACAATCATGATGAAGGAGTTCTTATGTTATGGACATTGTTTTTGGCATATTACACCTTGTCATCAGTCATTTAAGCCAAATTGAGAGAAAAATTGCCCTCATCCTCTGTAATTTAGTGTCACATTTGTCACTCAAGGTGATTTAAGAATGATAACAACATAATTTTATTTTATTTATCATACATGTTCCGCTTTTTTGGTCCCACGGCTAATAGAGATTGGTTTAATCTTTAAATAAAAATTTATTCTTTGCTGATCTTTACAAACTTTAGTGTTTAGCATTAGTTTATGGGTTGACAAATGTAATTGTGTATTTGTTTAGTTTAAGCGCAGAGTTAAACTCAAATCAAATTCTTTACTTTAGAATTAATAATGAAAAATTGGAGTTATGTCAAAATTATTGAAAATTATTATAAAACTTACTATCGAGCATATGACGTGTTTACAGAAACTTATATTAATTTATTTTTTAAAAGATGTAAAAGTTTTGAGCAGCAATCCTCTTGTTCTTAAAAATATCCCCAAAAAAGTCCACCCTTTTTTGGCATATAGTTTATTTTAAAATTAAAATTTCTCGCTAACTTTAATCACCTTTATAGAAGCAGTAGTATCTTCCAAATATATGCTATTCAACTCTGTTTCATCACAGAGGCTTTAAGTCAAGGTGTGCCAAAACACCTTATTATCATTATTATTATTATTAGTTGTTGTTATTCGTCACTTGTTACTTGTTAAATGTAAAGTGGAAAGATTATTGTCTTGTATCCTAATCCCAGATCCGTAAATGCCAAGCCAACACTCATCATTCAACACTGAAGAGCACAAATTGCTAAAGCTTATGAGATGGGACGACGAGAGAGAAAATGTAAAAATAAAAATGGTCATTATACCTACTTTTTATTAGTTAAGGTGACAAAATACCAAACAGTTTAAAACAAGGATTTACAAAGACACTGTAAATGACTTTTGGTGGTGCCTATGGAAGAATATTATATGCAAATGATTTCAGTTACTTTGTCAGAGTTTTCATAATAAATATTATTTCTTGTATTGAAAAGAGACTTTGCCATTGCTGACTGATGATGTTCTTTCTTTAATAGTTGCATGTGTATTTATTATACTGCATACATTATGAATAACATTGAATAGAGAGAAGGAATAGGGATTTTTATCCTGTGGAAATATAAATGGACACAAAAGATGTTCATTGTGAAAAGGGTCATCCCCATATATGGTTTGAGTGTTGTACAATGTAAATTATCTTCTCTATAAAGAAGGAATGTTCAGGTGCATTGCATCTTTACATCTTTAAATGCAACACATCCTTACAGACAGTTCATACGTAATATCTTTTTAAATTTTATAATATGTGAGTTTCAAGTTTTCTATTTAGAAATCGCTCGTACTCTGAATTTTAGGTTTCTCTTGTGGAAAGTCGTTTTTGTTCGAATTCTTTGGCCAAGGGGAAGAGTGTGTGTAATTACTTTCAGAGTTCAAGTAAGAAATTTGGGAAATTCGGGTTTTTTTATTTTCATGAATTCAGATTAATCAGATTAATCAGAGAGAATGAAAGAAGTAAGAATCTTTGTCGGGTTAGCAGAATCAAAAAAAGAACCCTTAGCTCTGTCATAACATAAAATTATTTATTTATTTAGAAGAATGGGATCAAAACCCAAATTCGACAATAGTTTTGATGAATAGATTCACAAAAGTCCCTAGTAGCAAAGATTTATAAGTCACTACCTTTTCTTCTGAGCTCGTGCTGCTATGTAAAACTTTTAACCCTTTGAGTGTATTTAAAACCCATGATAATGATGAGCCAGACACTTCTCAAGTATTGGAGCAAACAGAGGGAAATGATAAAGGTTTAGCTATAAAGGAAGGTGACACTACCATGACACTACCATCGTTAATCATACTTTGCATTTATGACAGTGCATCATTATATTCTCAAAGAAATAAGTAAACGATTTTTTTCTTCTTTAGTTAACCTTAATTATTTTCCATTCAGGTGTGAATCCAGTCAAAACATACCCTGCATGTAGATAGCTTACTAGTGTAACGTTTCAATTGGCTCGAAGATTTTATTCGGATAAGTAGCTTATCCATTTTTGTAGTATATCAATACAAGAATGAAAAGGGCACAATATGAAAATAGTGTGTAGCTTGACCTGAGTCAGTTTTTGAATATGAAAAAGCAAAGAGGTTTTGATTCGTGACGTGACAAAATTTAATCAAAGGCTTTCTTGTTGTTAAGTTACAAGATTTAAGCAAGGATAGTTTTTTCCCTCTGTCCCTACTGAAATCTAAATCCAATTTGAAAGAATGATTTTTAAGAAGGGAAAAGCGTTGAGCAGAAGCCAGATAATGCCAATGATAATACACTATGATATGATACACAGAAATTATTGTAATATGATATTTAAAAAATATCCTTCGTACCATCTCATAAGTATTAATAGTAATTCTATTAGACATTCATATAAGAATTGGTTTTTTTAACAGAAGAATCATCATCTTGGTTCTTTTCTTATGTCATGCAGCAGGAGCAGCACGGCATTTATAAAGTGAATTTGATATTACTCCAGATTATTTTTTAAAGCTACTCCTTGTTACCAATACTCGTCTCACTACTTAGATTTTCAAATACAATTGATTTAACGGATTTGATAATATTGTGAGAGTGTGTAGGAGTTGCATACGGTATTAAGGGTGAAGGGGTTTAGTTTAAAGCTTTTTAAAGTAGGAAGCTTCAAGCTTAACCCCAAGGCTCCGTAGGGTCCCCATTGTTCCAGTGTGTGTCTTTTTTCCCTTACTTATTACAACTTATTACTATTAGTTTTCTTTTTGTTTGTAATCCAGATCAGTGTCGATATTTGATTGACTTCTTGGTAGAGTTGAAATGGTGAAATGGTGAATAGGATTTGGAAGAAATGGAAGAACTAACATGAAATAGTTAAATTTATTGAAACATCTTCGTTTTTCATAAGTTAAGCTTGTTGATAAAAATGTAATTTGTTAAATTTTCAAAATTTTAAACAAATTTATAATTTCAAGTACTGTATACATAAATTTAATTTAATATTGTATAGTAGCTTTGTACCTGCGTAAGTTTGGTTTACCAACCCAATGCATTATGGGATGGCACGAGAGTTTTTTATTTATCCATTACACCCTGACTATAAAAAGCACACTCATATATACTTCTAAAACATAATAATGATGATGACTTTAAATAAATTTTTCAAAGGAGAATTAATTTGGCGTGAAATTATTGGGTAAGCTTGTATATTTTTTTGTGGTTAAGGATTTAAAAGTTTATGTGATACTAATTGAAAGTAAGGAATAGTGTATTTCAGGTTGAGTCTGCTTCTTTATGAAATAGAGCATCTTACGTCAAATCCATTTGTTCAAATCTTCTTCATACGATCATCATCATACTAAAAGTAAAGGAAATCAAAATATAATAAGAGTCTGTTTTTTTATTCAGATAATTTTTAGATGAGAGGACTGTAGACCGCCGGAGTTGTTCTGGTTTTTTTTACCATTGATATAATATATTACAAATCGGTATTAAATATTATTAGCATGATAGATTAATTCAAATGTATAGACAAGAAGATCATAACAGAAAAATAATAAACCATGACAAATGATATAGAAAAGTGTTGTAAAACGTGCTGAACGTTTTAATTTTTTTTTTTTAATTTT
>JAQGAA010003784.1:0-10363 GCA_034696425.1 Isotoma viridis
TTTATACATGGGAGGGAGTTAAATAAAGAACTACGGTATTCAATGTTTTTGCTATATGGAAAAAATTGAGAAAGAAATGTGAGTCGGGTAAAAATGTGAGACAACATTATTTCGATTGCCGGGGAACATCAGACATTTGAACAAGTTCTGTACTGCTCCTGTCGTTTAAACTTTTTAATTACTAATTTGTTAATTACTAATTTGTAATTACCATGAAGTATGAAGGAGATATTTTAATCTAGTAAAAAATGTTAAAAATTAATATGTTGTCGAATTATATGACATTGGAAATAAAACTAAAGTGCACTTACTTAGTAATTATTTGCATGATTTCTTGATTTAAGAACCAATTTATTTAGAAATTACAATTTTGATTTGTAACATTTATTGAACTTGAAAGAATACCTTTGGACTTTCTTGTCTAAATTTATTCAAACCGCTCACAGCATATCTGCCTTGGTCTAACTCAATCGTTTCAAAACTCTTTGATTTAGAATTCACCACCTTCAACAATTCCCAACCGCTTATCCCAGATAACTTATATACAGCTATCTTTGGAACATGACTATCCATCTCATTATTAAATTCAACATGAACTAAATTACCAATCACACTTACATGCAAATCACATTCCTTAATTAATGGTAAAGTTTCATTATTAAGCCAAGGAGTTTCCGGAGTAATGGCAGGCATAGGATATACAGTTGAATTAAAATAGTCAAGAACCTCTTTAAAATTATCTCTAATCGTTCTCGCACTAAACATGACATTGCCCCATGAGCCCCTCACACGGTTATTTGCTTGTCGAGAGATTTCTACTTGGTTTTTTATCTCTTCTACAGGCCAATCCTGGATTTCTATCCGAGTGAGATAATTTCCAGCGTAGATATGCCGACCCTGAATATTCTGCTCCACCCACCAATCAAGTAATATCGGGTAGCTTTGTTGAGGGGGGTCAATTCTCCAGTAAAGTTGTGGTATAAGTGCATCAACCCAACCACTCTGAAGCCATAATTTAGCATCGCAATAAATCTCGCTGTATTGATCAAACCCAACAATTGGAGCGGGCATTCCTTCTTCATGTCCTGCACGATAGATTCCAAAAGGAGAGACTGAAAATCTAACCCAACTTTTGATACCGGTAATTGCTCTTTGTAAGCTTTGGATAAGCGTGTTTACATTGTCCCTTCGCCAATCATCTTTTGCGAGAGTACCTCCAGCTTCTAAATAACCTTGGTAAAGCTCTTCGTCTGGAAATTCTATTCCGGTAACAGGATAGGGATAAAAGTAGTCGTCCATGTGTATACCGTCCAAATCATACCGAGTAACCAAGTCTGATACAACGGCGACAGTGTGCTCTTGTACTGTAACATTTCCAGGGTCCATCCAAAGAAAGTTACTAAAAACACGTACTGCTTCAGGGTATTTTATTGCCATGTGATTTGAAGCCAAGCCATCAAAATTCGGAGTCAATTTTGCTCGATAAGGATTAATCCAAGCATGAACCTCTATGTTTCGCTCATGGCAATAAGATATTACAAATTCCAAGGGGTCCCATAAGGGTTCTGGGGCTTTCCCTTGTGTGCCAGTAAGGTACATACTCCAAGGTTCAAGTTCTGATGCATACAAAGCGTCTCCAGCCGGACGCACCTATTTAAGATTAAGTGGAGGTTAAGTCTGATATTAATTCGATTGACCTGACCATGTTTAGTATAATTCACCTGGAAGTAAACAGCGTTGATTTTGGCATCATTTAAGCGGTCAATGAAAAATCGAAGTTCCTCTTGATGCTCTGCCGTACTAGAGTCTGACGACCGTGGAAAATCAATGTTATCTACTGATGCGACCCAAGCTCCTCGCATTTCCCGTCCTGGGAATCTGTCTAAAAATTAACTTTTTCATGAAAGTATTCCTGTATTCAAAAGATTAACTAACATTTGGGTTAAATATATGTTATGACAAGTATTTACCATCAAAACAGCATACATAATCGCTTGGGTACGATGGGCAAGCGTTCGCAACAACATTTCCACTTGTACACGAAGATTCTGGAATACAATTGGCAAAGAGCCCTGTCTCTTCTTCAACATTTTCGTAACAAAGGTCTGCAGCACCTTGAATGCAATATTGTAATAAATTAATTAGTTTATCAGAAAACCATTGTATTCAAATTAATTACTAATTTATAAAAAATGAAGTATGCGCTTATCAGTTTTTCGCATGTATTGTTTAGCTCAAGAATTGTCACTTAATAATACCTCTTTTCCTCTTTGAATAGGTTTGGATCATTAATATCTTACCTGTCGACCTTGAAAAAGTCAATATCGCTACCGTTACAGCACAAAAACCAGCCCGTGACCACATTTTATGACAAAACTTAATAACCCAAATTAACAATTACTTACGAATAATTAAAAATTAAAAAATTCATACAGTTTAATAGTCCCGAAGATTTTTTTTGGTTATCACTTGTTTTCGTTATCAACATTTTATCAAAAGCACAAAAGACCGTGTTTTTACAAAACTTCCATTAAAAGAAGGTTTAAGTTTTAAAATAAATAATACGATTATGTTGTCAACAAAAATAGATGATTGATGAAATGAGTGATTGTAGAATATGCTATGTGTACGGGTGATTATCTTGACATTTGAAGAGTTATTAAATCATTTTTTTGAAATTAACTATGAAGGAGATGAGTTTTTATCGCATACACTTCTGGGTAATCGTTATTATTTAAGGAAGCCCATCCCAGACTGGGTCTCATTGTAATAGTAATATGAATATTAAAAAATAAAGACAACTTGAGTGAATTGTGAATTAGTTTTTATTGCAAGTTAATTTTTAATGCAAACAATAAATTTAGTTTGAGTTGAAATGAAGAAGGACCTGATGTAAATAAGCTTTAATAAGTCAGATAATTCAATTGCTTTCAGTACGATAAGGGACTGCAAGGACTCCAGCCCTACCGTTGCAATTCGGTACATTTGTTGCGTAATTACATCCTGAAATCGCAGGGTCAAAAGCAAGTCCAGGGGCACAACTTTGGGTGTAACTTCTATACCCACCATTGCCATCGGAAACGCAGTGGATGTATTTAGTACAGTCTGAAGGATGGGCGTTCAATCCCTCGTGAGTACATGCACCTTCAACTGGTGGTGAAACAGGGCGACGTGTTGTTGTTGTACCTTTAGTTGAAGTTGTTGTATATGTATTATCTCCACCCTCGATTGGAGATACAGGTGCAACAGGAGCATTATTGCCATCAACTACCTTAGGTCGCTTAGGGATTGAACTTGGGAATCCACCTCCATTAATGGTGTTCTTTATAGTGTGGATAAGAATGTATTTTTTGCCGTGGCAAAGTCCTTTAAAGTCATCGGTCTCGATTGACCAGACCATAGCACCTCCAAGGTCCATGTCTCTAGCATACTTGGCCTAAACACATTAAATTCTTAATTCTGTTTGTTTTAATTCTGAATTAAATTATATGTATAGTTAATTTTTTTATGTTTCGTTAAAACATTATTTTTCTCTAAATGGTTAAAATACAAATTCAATTAAAAGCCCACCTTGTAATACAAACTTTCAACATCTTCATAACCGATCCATTGTTTGTCATTGTAAGCATAAGGAGCCATAATGTTCTCATCAATTACAATACTCCATTGATCCATTTCTCGCTTGTAAACTTCACAAATCTAGAAAGACACGATTTCAAAAATGAACATTAGCTTTTATTCCAAAAATCCGGAATTTTCTGATTAAACATTACATCACCTCATTGTAACCCCAGATACCATCCTGTCGTGTGTAAGGTCCTTGTTGAATACCTTTAGCAGCAGGTGCATAAAGGCCATTATTGGAGGCATCATCGAGAAGGAATCCTCGACCGTAAAGGGCCATGCCCATGATAAGTTTTTCTTTGGGGAGACCAGCCTCAAGCCAGTAGGTAACGGTGCGGTTCTAAATTCGAGTTTGGGTTGGGGCTTAGAAACGACATTGACAAAAGTTAAAAAATGTCAAGTTATTCAGAGAATACGTCTTTTTACTCACGGCATTGAAAAATGGATGGAATTTGGCATCCAATGGACTTTCGTACAAAGGTGTATTATGCCCAGTGTATGGATGACCGTCCCAAGCACCTATGAATAGAAATTCATTAGAATTTTAGGAAATAATGTGTAACAATAAGCTAATAAACAACTGATTTGATGTCCAATTTACCATGATAATCGTAACACATAACATTAATGAAGTCCAAGTCCCTTAAAATTTGAAATTGCTTTTTATTAACACGAACATTAAACCGATGCAAATCATATTTTTTTAAACTTCAGGTTACCGAGAAATCTCAGGAACATTGTAAGCCTCAGCTACGGTTTCGATATTTGGAGAAACAGCAGCCGTAAGCAAGTAACCGTAGGGGTTTAATGCTGCACGGAGTTCCTTAATAAGTGCAGTGAAACTTTCCTATCAAGATTAAAGATATAAAATTGCCCGTCAATTAATAAAAAGTAATTAATAAGTTAAAGAATTCTAAAAACTTTCCAACATTAAATAAAAAGAAGTTTAAATTCGTTCATACCCTATCTTCTGGTTTTCCTCCACGGGCTGTTGGGTATTCCCAATCTACGTCTAATCCGTCAAAATCGTATTTTTCAAGGAAAGGTAAAATACTGTCTACAAATTGTTTGCGAGTTTCGGGACTAGAAGCCATCTGGAATGTTTAAAAATTTAACTGTAGAAATATTAACTTTACCAAGTATGATTTTTTTAAATCATTTTTAGCGAAATTAATTTTACCTCTGAATATTTGGTAGATCCTTCGTTCTGAAAAAAATCAATTTTTTAATTTAAAGTTGTCAACTATTTATAAGTTAACTACCGAGAGCATTAATATTATAAATTACCCATCCACCGATGGCCACAAGAAGGTTTAGGTCTGGATTCTGTTTTCGAAGTCTAGTAAATCGTCTGAAAGCATCTGTAAAGCATTTTATATTTATTTTAAACTTTAAAAATGCATACTTTTAAATACCGTTCAGAAATCTAACCTTTTCCACCGCCTTCATCCCCATTCTGGTCTTGCCAAGGATCATAAGCTTTCATTACGTTATTTTCCAACTTAGTGAAACCATAAACAACATGAGTACAAAGTTTAGGATCGATGTCTTCAACATCAAATTTTCCATTTCCAGGTCTGTATACGGCCCATGTACCGTAGTAACAGACCATCTTCTTACCAGACTTTGATCTTCTGTCTAAACCAGATAACATTTTATTACTTTAACCTGTTTAATGAGACATTAGTTTCTTTAAATTTTGGATTATGAAACTTATGAACTATTTAACTTACCTCGAACATTATGCGAGGAACTCAACGCAGCAACTGCTAAAAGCAGTCCTAAGACAATTATCGGTTTCATCTTGAAATGACTCCGACTGGATTGAACTGGAGAAATGAAATGTTCAGACTAAACCCTAACCTCGCATTCGATTCTGATTTTATACAATGAATTGATTGGCTATAAAAGTAATTGATTCATTAATACAAACTTATTTTGTGAACAGAATAAGCAATTATGATTTAATGTTTCTCTTGTCTCTCTTCAAAATAAAAGGTGTGTTCCATAACTTATGAGAAAAGTATTGCAGATTTAGGATAATTCTTACAATTTCTATGTTAATTTTGATTTTATCAATGTGACATTAAATGTACTAGGGTCAGAATTATAATGACGACAGAGATGAGATAAAAAGATTGTTCGCTTCTGCAAATTCATTTGTACTTCAAAAGAAAAAAAAACATGTGTAACAAATCTGCAACACTTGTTGGAATAAACTAAAAGTGCATACTGCAAGGTGAAGGTCAGCTCTTAATACATTAATGATTTTGATTTGACCTCTGCATACACCTTGGCTGGATTGAAATACCTACTTCCTTATGAGTCAGTAACAGTATGTTTAAGAATTTTGCCTAGATAATTATTATGAATCCTATACTTTGCCACCGAACCGGTAGTAGTTATTTTTATTTAAATAAAAGTCAACAACTAGAAATATCTTTTGAAAGTCATAGTTATAATGGACAATTTGACGATGATGCTGATCGACTCTTGGAAGATAGATTAAATACATAATTTTAGTGCTAAGATCAATAAAAGATGTTTTGTAATAAGAATAATCTGGATTCTGCATGTATGGAAGCACATTTTCGAATGATATATTTCAATCAAACCATTTACTTATATATTTAGTACTTTATTTCAGTTGACTCTTCAATACAATATGTCGATTTATCATTTCAAGAAAAACATCAATAAATGTAATTAAAGTGTTAGTAGAAATTTTGGAATATTAAATCAATATATATTTATATTGATTCTATACATAACTGTTTTGTATTCAAAATTCAAAAACTTTCAACAAAATTCAAAATTCTTATAAATAACTCACTTATAACACTAATTTTTTGGTATCTTTAGTTTTCCAATCAAAATATTATTTTCGTCATGTAACTGCTAAAGTAGCAAGATTGTTTCAATTTATATTTATACCCAATTATTGAATGAATGAAAGTCCAAAAACGACATGAAAAACAAATCATGCTGCTCAAGGCTGCATCCGAATAGCTCCATCGAGTCTTATTGTTTCCCCATTCAACATAGGATTATTAACAATGGATTCCACAAGCTGAGCATATTCGTCGGGAAATCCGAGCCTTTGAGGGAATGGCACTGTAGTTGCGAGATATTTCCTCACTTTCTCAGGAAGTGCTAAAAGTAGAGGGGTTTCAAACAAACCTGAAAACAAATAAAAATATTATAAATCTACTAAACAACCTATAGCTTTAAACCTTCCTAATAAAATAAGTTTAAATATGTACCTGGAGCAATAGTACAAACACGGATGCCTTGAGAAGACAAATCCCTAGCTATAGGCAGGGTCATACCAACAATAGCCCCTTTACTTGCAGAATAAGCCGCCTGACCCATTTGTCCATCGTACGCTGCAACACTAGCAGTGTTTACAACAACTCCTCGTTGTCCATCCTGATTCGGCTGATTTTCCCCAATTAATCCTACACACAATCGAATGACATTAAATGTTCCTACCGCGTTTACCTAGAAAACATGGAAAATGAATAGTTAATCTCTTATCAAAATTATTCACATTTATAAATTATTGGCTCAATTAAAGACTCAACTAACATCAAGAGTTCTCTGGAAATCTTCAAGCCTATGAGGCACCTTTTTGTTGAAATTATAAGTTTTGAAAGCTATTCCAACTCCAGCACAATTAACAAGAACATCCAGCTTTCCAAATTTCTTTTGACATGTTTCAACGGCTTGAGCAACATCTTTTTCGCTTCTCACCTGAAACCCAATCATCCAAAACAGAATCAATTATTATTTTATCTTTACACTACAAAGACAAAAAAGCCAAAAATTATTAAAACTAAATAAAAAACCTGAAAGTAGTCTTACATCAGTAGGACAAAACAGAACATTTTCTTCGCCAAAGGTTTTCATCATATCAGCTCCTTTGGAATTCGGTAAATCACATACAACAACCTTAGACCCTTGGTAGAAAAAACGCTCCACAGTGGCACGACCTAAACCTGACGCCCCTCCTGTGACCAATGTCACTAAACCCTGAAAACAAACCGAACCAAAGGGTAATCAATCTTTCAGTGTAATCAAAATCAGCTTAATATGTCAATACCACAATAAATCATACAAAAAAAACAATATAAAACCACCCCCACCACTTACCTTCAAAGTACCAGCCATTGCACTCATCTTTTTCAAAAAAACCTAATCAGTTAAGAAAGAGAAGAAGGACAAGCTCTTGAGAGCTTTTTAAACTCTTCAATGTATGTCTGCCTCTGCAACAACAAAATGCTTTTACAATAATCTGTTTAAAAAGTTCCACCTGACCAGGATTTTACATAAATATTTCAGATTGAAGCCAAGATATCACAATAATTTTAAATTTCAAAAATTGAATCAAATGATATTAAACAACTAATGAAATTTGAAATTGTATTTTCAATTTTGTAAAATTGTGATTTTATTATATTTATCGTCAATTCCGGTCAGTCTTTAGGAGTTAGGTTGTGAAAAGTCCTCCCGGTCACACACACAACCATGGGGGCAAGATGAACTTTAAGTTTTAGGATTAAAAAAGCACTTTCATTCCCATGCTTTTATAGTCTTATATGCAAAACCAATTAAAAAAGCAACTACTACTACACAATTAATTTTAAATAAACTAACTTTTAAGAATTTTGTAATTGTATACGCGTAAAATTATTTAATTATATTGTGGAATTTCGTATTGAGTTTTAGTCTAATTATAATTGTAATATTGAAAAAAAACACTATGTATGGAAGTATGGATTATGGGATAAAATAATTAGTAGAGGGGTGAAGGGGGAGAGGGTAGCATGATTAGTTGATGTTAAGCATGTGTGTTGAAACGTGGATAAGGTAATAATAATGATGATAAGGAAAATGCCCTAAGGTCTTCACATAGGTTATCTGCACTGCAGCCCGACAGTTAATTATTATATTTGATGCATAGTCACAAGTTATCTGAATAATCTGGAAGATTAATAAGTATCTAGGTTGAACTCAGTGCAAGTTCAAGCTGACCCATCTCGGAAGTTACAATTTTTCTTAAAACTGCCAGGGTAGTTGTAAAGTTGTAATTTGTAATTAATACATTAACTCCAACCTTGAAAGACTATCTCTTTGTTAGTAGCAATTTTATTTAATATACCAAATCAATGCTTTCGGCATTGAATAAGAGTATTCTGTGAAGAAGACCCAGAGATATCAGTTGAAAGCTAATTTGATTAATGAAAACAAATGTATTTCTCTAAAAATAAAAATCTACATAATCCATGAAAACACTACTTCAAACTATAACAATTGATGGAAAAACACTCAACTTTAAGAATACTCTAATTTTTAGTTACAGCTTCTTTTCGTAAAAGCAAAGTTATAGCAGTAATTAAAAGTAAACGCTTGCTTCTGGATTTGAGACTCTTTGGTAGGAATTTAAATAATTTTAACTTTTTATTCCATTCTAATTTTCGTACACAATCTGAATTCTGAACTGAATTACAATTTAAAATGATTGATTAATTATACTTTCCAATAACAATATGGCTCTTACGTCTCCTTGAACCTTGTGCATTTGATTTTTCCCTATTCTCGGTTAATGGTGAAACAGGATTTAAAACACTTTCTTTTACATCATCCTTAATCTTTCTAAAATCTCCTGGGGTCAACTTTTTAGAAATGTACTTACTACTATCATCATCTTGTTTGCTGAAACAGAAAAAAAGTAAGGGAGTAGGTTAGGATAGGAATAGTTTTTAGGAAAAAATTGGGAAAAGTTAGGATAATTGAAATGTTTTACGTTATTAGATTAGCTTTTTCCTGATCAATAACAATTTGAGCAACAGCAGACAAAAAGCTTTTAACTTCTTCTCGTAAACGGTTGGGGTCATCTTCGATATTCAAAGCAATATGACGAGCTCGAGGTGGCACGCCTATGATCTTTTGAGCTGGGACGTCTGCAGCTCCACGAAATTTGTTTCCGATTATAAGACACTGATTAGGGCCCAGACTTGAGGGTGCGTGGGTTACGAAGTGCATGTGGTATGCTGATGCTTCACGAATCTGGGCATCATTGCTAACGTCATACATCAGAATGATACCGTCAAGATTTGCTTGAACTCCAGGGTATATAGATTTCAGTCTACAATTAGCCAATTAAAAGGTCAGAGGTTATTACAACTCTTAGTTGAAAAACTATTATACTCTAGCATTTAATTAATTTAGAATTTTTGCAAATGTTTTAAAAATGTTTATTTTACGATGGATTGCCTCCAACTTCCCAAAGTTGAACATCTATATCCAGGCTGTATTTTCTTAACTCAAGATTGTTAATAGAAAATTCTACAATCCGGACTGAATGAGTTGGACGATAAGGTGGTTTGACACCTGCTGTATCTGACATCCCTTCGTTAGCCAAAATGTTAGCTACAAAGGTTTTTCCTGACTGTAATTAACCAACAGGATATAATTTTTAATTTTTCTTTATTTATTAATTTTTGCAAAACTTTTGTGTAATTTATGAACAATTGGAATGATGGACGTACGCTAGATGAACCAATTAGGCCTATCTTAAGTTTCA
The DNA here is from genome assembly GCA_034696425.1 of Isotoma viridis. Classification (NCBI taxonomy): domain Eukaryota; kingdom Metazoa; phylum Arthropoda; class Collembola; order Entomobryomorpha; family Isotomidae; genus Isotoma; species Isotoma viridis. Next base: position 10,211 of record JAQGAA010003784.1, read on the forward strand.
TTGTTATGCTGTGATGAACCAAAACAAGATCGGATTTTTTGTTCACAATTTATTCAAGTCTTGTTTCTTGTTTTACGATTTTTAACATAAATGAGTTAATTTCCTTGTAACTTTATTATAAGAAGAAATTATTACCTGCGCTGTGTTATGGGA
>JAQGAA010003785.1:0-10362 GCA_034696425.1 Isotoma viridis
TCTTACCTTTAACCTTTATAGATTATAAACCAACAGTCAATCAGTGAGACATGGAATCGACATACATTTATATATTATATTTGTTTAGTTCTCAGCTCTCATTTCTATTGTTGTACAAATAGCGATAGGAATGCCCGAAGTCCAGTATTTCCTGATAGCAGATAGCAGAGGCTGATAGTAGTAGTAGTAGTATCTTAAAATCATTGGCTAAAGAGTTGTTCATTAATCCCATGCTGCACTTTAAATCAAAATTTGGACTGACGTTTTGTATATTATTTAAATGAGATTCATCAGATGCATGAATTTGTAGGGACTGTAAATCAGTATGGATAACTTTTCGGAAGTGGGACGAATGTGTGTGAGAACGAAATGATCACTAAGTCTAAAGACCAGCTTCAAATCTGAAAAAAAACATAAAAAATTAAGCTATGAGATTTGTGAGCAACTCCGTAGCACTCTGAAGGTGCTCTAAAGATAAGTAACTCACAAAAGTGTAATAATGTCTTATTTATTGAGAAAACTAGTACTCCATAGAGAATTCCGTGTACAATGGAAAGAGAGCAATCCATTTTCATTCATTCTAAGAAAAGAGCTCAAAGCAAACAAAAACAAGTATAAATGCATACATATATTATTGGACTTTTCAAAACATGCCTTTTCTTATGCAAAGATTGACCATACTTATTATTACTACTTTTCAAAAGCTTTGCTTCAATCTTAACTTTTTAGTACTAAATTGCTGCATGTGTAAATAATAAATTGCCTTTGGATTCAAATATGCAAATAATACACTGCATGCGTGCATTGTTACAAGTGAATTTAAGATCAACATGAACTTAAGTAATATTCAAAACTGCAAACATCACAGTTTTAAGAAGTAACTTTACCGTTTAATCCACTCTTTTTAGTCACTTTTTTCCGACTAGTTCGGATTGCTTTTGAATACAGGAATAACATTAATTATTTTTTAAACTAAATCGTATTTATTACTTAATCAAATATTTAAATAATCTATTACACGTACTAGCTAAGTTGCTTCATAATTATTATTAATTAAAAATAATATGAAAAATATCATAGTTTACAAAGGTATTAAAAACTCCACAAAAATGCGAAGGCCAGCGTATTGCCCCTGAACAGTTACCCCTGAACCTTTATCTCTCCGGACATTTGCCCCTATGGACAGTTACCCCTCCCCATTTGCCTCTCTGGGACAGTTACCTCTTTCCATTTGCCCCTCGGTACACTTACCCCTCTGAATACTTGCCCCTACGACCATTTGCCTCTCTAAGTATTAGTAGCAAATAGTTGTTAACAATTTTTTACAAAATTTAATTAAATTTAAGTTTCAAAATAATTTTACATGTACTACTTTGATTTGGAGATTTAAAATGAAATTTTTAATATAAAAAAGCTAATCTGGTGGTCCTGTCTCAACTCCTTAGATAGATATATAGTTCTAACTGTCCTAACCTACATATAGTCCTGTGTTATATGCAGGAAGTTGAGTTTTGTGTCCTGTGTTCTATTTTCTTCTTGGGTCTCCATACCAGTTTTCAGAGAGGCAAGTATTCAGAGGGGTAACTGGCCAGAGGGGCAAATTTCCGGAGAGGCAAAGGTTGAGGGGTAAACGTCCAGGGGCAAAGGTGCAGGGGGAAAACGCCGTATACCCAAAAATGCTTTCCTTGTTTTTCACTTAAAACTCAATAAGATTGATTATCCCAAAAAGACATTAGTTAAAAGCAAAGAAAGTATAAGAGTAAATTCAAACCTTGAACTAATCCTTGGCTCTGTTAGATCAAAAGTCACGTCTTTGCTATTATTACTTATTACAGGATTACTGAGTGAAGTTATCCTAAGATTTAATACAAGAATATAAAATCTTTCTATTCTTCTTCTCTTTATGAATAAATGGAAATCGAAAGAGGATGCAATTATATTCCTTAAGAATCCTAACCATCACCACATTTATTTATTCAATTGTTTAAGATTCTTAAGTGTCTCAAAGCCACGTTCTTCTTATTCTTTTACGAAATACTATTCTCCATGTTTAGACTCGACATGAAAGAACTAGTTGGGAGACTTACTGATATACTCAATCAAAAAGAGATAAGTCACGTAAGTAATACTTTTGTCTTGAAAAGGACGACAGGATGCTTTTCAAGTGAATTCATTCTATGTGACTTTCGTTCTCGACTTCAACTTTGAACTAAAGTCACATAGTAGTAATTAGTTAAGAACTACTTATTTTATTTAACAAAATACCCAAAGGTGGCTTTTTACTATGGCCAAAACAAAACATTAGACTTTTTTAAAGTTTATTACAAAGAATTTTGAATTTTGAATATAATCGAAAAACCATTTAACATTTTGAAAACGGTTGTTTCTACCTATAACGCACCTTACGGAATTTTCAACTATACATATTGCTAAATCAAAACAAAAAACAATGTCAACATTGCTGTTGGACTGTTTTTCAAACTCTGAAACTTGTCACACATTGCTTCCAACGAAAACCATACGACCTATAAATATTGGTGGTAGTAGTTTGGAGAGAGTGGAGAGAGTTATTATTTTTAAGCAGTAGTCAAAGCCCATCCAGTTTTTTTTCATGCAACCCAAAGATTAACTCTAACTTTCAGTATGGAACTTTCTCTCAAGTCTCTTTCAGACTGCAAGCAAGAACCTACTGCATACTACCCTCCATTTCTTTCTATCTCCAGTTTTTTCATACTGCTTAAAGTCTTATCACTTTTTTTGCTTCATGTTCCCTCACCTAGTTTTCCCTTTTTTTTCTTTCAAGAAAAGAATTCGATCCCACACAGACATGGCCTAGATCATGAGAGCTACGGCAATGTAATCGTACTCTGTAGTCGAACAGTTTAGGTTGTAGTAGTACACAAGGGGAATCGGGATGCTCTGACTCTGACTGAATTAGGAAGTACATGAGAATGTGTTTCCTCTCTAGGTTGAAATCATACCTAATATGCTAGAAGGTAGGAGTAAGATGCACCAACTCACTACTAAGAAAAAAGCCTCAAGATCACAAGCAGTTTAGTAGTGTGGTGATGCCATGCTAGTCCTAGTAGTCGGGAGATATAATCAGGAGTGAGCAGAGAGTATCTGCAGTTGTAAGGATTTCAATTCCCGTCACCTATAACAGTTGCATCTTCCTTCTTTAAGCAATTCATAAGTAAGGTTCTTCTAATCTGCATTTTTTCCCTGACTGATAGTACCTTCTATTATGAAATATTATAACAGGTAAAGTACAATCTACAACCTGATTCAATTGAAGGGTTGGAAGGCGATGGGTCTATAACTTAATCAAAAGGTAGATACAATACTCGGAATGAATTATACCAGACCGGGTTTTTAAGAAACCCTATACTCCACGCATTGCATCAATAATATTGATATCTTCCACTATCAAGAGAAGTTTTCCCTTTCCTTCCTGTCCTATCTTAAATTTAGGAAGAAACTTGGCCAACCAACCGGAGAAAGTAAGAAATCGAATATGAAACTATCGAATGCATAAAATATCTAAGTGGGTAGGGAGATATGCTGTATATAGTAGACTGAGCTATTTTGAAGCTAACAAACTAGCAGGTGTTCTTCCTGAGAAGTCTGATTGTCACAAGAAATACCCGGGTATTCTTTCTCTAGTAAAAGCTTCCAATTCATTCATCATCTTATTTTAATCCTTTGCTCAAATGGGACAAGTTTGGTAGGATTAAAATTAACAAAGTTCTCTTTTCTAACTGACGTAGACAATATAATAAGGTAAAAGTGAGAGCGAGAAAGAGCTCTGTAAACTATCTACCTACGTAGTATTAGATTGATGAGATTTCAAACAGATTGAAATGAAGGCGAATGAGAGAGGAAAGAATGACTTTGCTTTTATAGCACAAAGGACTGGATTCTCTAATGGAGAAAAGTGTAATGAGCTCGATTGGATTAGAAAAAGACTATCTTTTGTCCAAAGTTGATGTTCAACTTGGAGAAAAATCTTCAAAATTTAATTTTCATATTGAATTGAGTTCTATGGCTTTTGAAAGGAAACAATTAAAATACTGTAATTTAAAAATTAAAGACCCATCAAGATCAAATTATCGTTTCTTTTTTGGTATCAAATCATTTCTTATCAGGTTTGCATGTCAAATGTCCACCCATTTGTATACATATTAGGCTAAATTGACACGTTGATGAAATGTTATTTTTTAAATAGTTTAATGAATTCTTATTAAACGTTGAGTACAATCGAAAAGCAATACCGACATTCATTATAAAAATACTCCTTAAATTAAATCAAGATACTTTTACTTTATATTTTGTTATAACTTTAAAATTCTTCAAGTAAAGTTTGAAACCTAAAGAATAAAATTAATTAATGGACGTATAGTAGAAAACGCTAGGAAGTTTTTGCATTAAATTTATTCCCTTATTCTTCTAAATTCTTCATATATAATTACAAATTTTCTACCTCATTTCCTTATACCATTTCACATTACCTACAAATTCTATTATACTTTATGAGTACGTATAACCTTTTACCATCCATCCGTTAAAAAACGAAGATAAAAGGAATTGCAAATGAATGAGAATGGAAGTTCCTCTAAATCTATAAGTGTTTAATTCAGTTTAGAGGTGTACACTGCAATAGCATCTACAGTATAAATCACAATATTCGTAAACCGGTCATCTACCTACAAAAGCAACATTGACTTGACTCTATACACAAAATCTAAAAGGGCCGAGTAGACACTTTAATTCTTAATTTTATGTCAGCTCGGATGAATTCTTAATGAATACTTGGAGCTTGAAGCGAGTTTAGAGTGTAGAAAGTTAGACAATTTACAATCTCTTTGAAAGTAAGTTCCGGGTCTCTCTTTTTACTTTATTTACCGTAACCAGTTACCCGATCCGGGTAACGGGTAGTTAGATAATAACATTTTCTAGAGGTGGCACACAGTATACACTTGGAGAATATACACATTGCACTAGTTGCTACTTTGTACAAATATTACACCAGAAAATAACCATAAAGGACGGGCTAGAAAACTTCGTAGCGTTTATTAGGCATGATGAGTCAAACAATTTAACAAGTTGTCACTAGACAGCCCATTATCTTTGACATTGCGTTTGAAATGGGCAGAGTCACATGCCCAAATCTAAAAGTTTTATTTTTTTTACAAGCTCAAATAGCTTCAAACCTTTTAATCCAATTTCTTTTACCAAAAACAATTAAAAATTTTATGAAAAATTCGCACATGAATAATGAATCCAGTATTTAAAAGTGTTTATACAGTTTCCGGTAGTTTGTGAATCAACGAGAGAGAAAAACTGTTGAGCCTTGAGGTGAAAATAAAGTATAATAAAAACTTCGTACTTCATCCTTAATCAAAGTTTATAGGTCGACTAGGACTAAGTCGACTTTCCCATTTGCATTCGGCTCAAATGTATAATCTGTCTAGAATGGAATGGATTATAAAAATAAAAAACCTCCTTTCACTTTTTCCTTTCCTCATCAAAACACAACTCACTAGATCTACTCTCACCATACCACCACCACCACCACTACTACTTATTATACATTTTTAGTTTTACCATGCATGCTATTTTGAATAACTCCGACATAAAAATATCTTTCTGGCTGAGTCACTAGAGAAATTGCAAATTACACACTAACTCATCCATCCATCTAACCAACATGGTTAAATTTTTTTAGGCAAACCAATTATCACTTTTTAATCCCATCTCTGTAGAGCATGGCATACACACACCATTTGTGCTTTATGAAGAACCACGCTGACAGTTTAGTTTATGCTTAGTCTGACCTAATTCCAATAACCCGAATTACCCACCAATTGGATTTTACTCTGGGTTAAACCATTTTCAAAATTATCATGGCTATGGTTTCTACGTGAGTCATAAAATATTCTGTAAGACAGATTTTATTACCCCTGTAAGATTATTATAGGAGTGTTTGAGAAATTTAACTTAAGTTGAAACCAAAAAAAAATTCATAGCTTTCTAAAATGCGTATTGAAAGTACAAAAAATATGTATTTTAAAAAAAACACAGAATTTCAAAAAAGCTTTTCATAAAATTCATTACATCAAATGAGATGAAAATTTAGAAAACATATCTCTCCCCAGGTTTTTCCTGAAATGCCTTGCAAAAATGAGATTCCCGATAAAAAGTTTCAGTAATATATGAGCTAAATATAGGATGAAAATGTTCCCCATGGTGTTGTTACCAATTCCAATCGTAGATTAGAGAAAACCAGCACTACTGGTCTTGGACATCTCTGTGGGTTACATGAGATCTACATTTACGTTCCACTTCCCCATCCAACTAACAACATGAGAGATAGTTGATTCCCTCTTTAGACTTTATGGATAAGGATAAGTCTCTAAAGTTTGTTTACTTTTGCGAAAAACCCGAAAACAGTGAGACCGGATGGGAAATAGGATTTTAGGGCAGGAGGAAGAAAAAGAGATAGGAGAAGGGTCGTTCAGTTTGGTCTGATACTGTAGAATAGATAACTTTGGTCAGACCTTTCTGCGGTTTTGCCATCAGAGATGATAATGGCCGAATAAATCCTTCCTCTCTTCTTCCACTTACTTCCTTACTACTTTTACATTGTATACGCATTCAGTCACTTTGCCCTACATTTTATATGTTATCACCCATATTCCATGCTAAAAGTAATTCTAATAGTTAGGATATTCCCTCATTATACTACGGTAGAAGGTACTTTATCCACTGTGTTAGTGTGTGATGCCAGGCCAGATGCCACTTGAATTTCCAAATGTGCAATTTCCCTCTGACGTAACTTGTTTCTAGAGAGTGTCTACGCTTTCACCACTACCCGTACCCCTTATGGACCCATACTACTGAAAAGTGTGTGTGTGTATATATAGGACGTATGAATGAGTAATATATTAAGCCCATGATGACTAATAACTTTCACCCCTTTCACTCACGTTCCTCCTTCTGTTTAGCAAATATCCACCAAGTTATATGTACAACTCATGGACAGCAGATGAGAACGAATTCTGTTAATTCAGTATTCAACAACGAACACACTGGTCTACTTGAATTTATAAAATTATAAAAACATTTTACACCAGATTTGGTTACTTTGTACAGTTTGCCAAAAGGAAAAGAGGTAAATGCGAGATCTGGCTTTGGATTTATCATGCTGTGCAGAATAAAGTGAAGCCATAATGCTAAAGGCAATAGGAAATTGAACAAAGGCTGTTTTTGATTAGATGATGATGCTAGCTAAAATTAGAATGATAGAAGGAAACAAGGGGAACAAATGATTAATTTACGAGAACAAAAGAGGATTCTCACTTGAGTCATAAATGACGCAAGTTCAATTTTGTCAAATTTACTTCAATACTAACTGCTTTCCTCATTTCCTAACTGACTCTTCTGTGTATCATCTTCTCTGTGTTTAATGAAACAAACACTGTTTCCTGCTAGAAGTAACTTTTATTTTTAATCCAGACCGGTGTACAGCGAACAATGTTTAAACCCTGAGTGAAAAGCTCCATTTTTTATATTAAATTCAGGTTAACTTAATTGAAGTTAAAACGAAAATTTTCTCTTTGAACTCAATAGTGTATAGTTTTTCAGACAAAATATGACGAATTCGGTTAACTTCTACTTCTTCCTAAATCAAACCTGTTCCTGTTGAATTGAATTTAAAAACTTTTGAGAAAAACTTTTCAAACTTGTAAAGAAACTCTCGTAGAGTAGAAACCCTTCAAAAATCTTTTGTTCAGTTCTAAACTCAACTCTCATCTCTTGAAAACTATTACCATACCCATACCCCTCTTGATTATAATTCCTATCTCATCCTTGTTTTGTGGTTTATGTAAAACTTCACAAGCAAAATTCCACAATTGAACAACATTTTACTAAAAGATAAACCAATCTCTAAAACAAAAGCTAAAACCAGAACCAAACGAGTGGGTACAAGCACCACCACCACTACTACTACTACTCTTTTGAGATTCATGAAAGAGATGCCACACTTGAGGCTACTCTACTTGACCTCTTTCTCTTTTTCATTTCATCTAACAATTTAACATGTCCATATCCTCCTCCCTCTCTCCTACCATTTTTTTATAAAAGCATCAAAAGTTTGTTTTTTATCTTTTTGGTTAAGAGTTTCAAACTTGTTCTTCATCCATATGACAAAGAATGCTTAAAAATTTTCATTTCAACTAAAAAAGAACCACTTATAAATCTCTATCCACTCTCCCAAGGATATTATTGCTACTAACATATGTAACAAAAAGAAAGGAAAAGTCTCAACCGGAAAATAATCTGACGTTTTATTCCTGGAATCCGTATCCCTAGTTGTAAATAACTCAGTGACCTCGGAAACTTTCTCAGGTTGCGAAATTAGTAGTTTCTCTGCACGTGCTTTTGTCTGTTTCACAAGGGACATTTCTATTTCCGACTGTCACAAATCTGTTTTTCCTGTTTACATAAAAAAGCTCTTTTTTCTCCTTTTTCCAAAAACAAAGGAACTACACACTAAATAAGGTTTGTCAACTTTGCCACCACCACGCGATGCTTGTATAATTTTGCTAAATGTCCTACTATTACCCTATACAACCAATTTTTTGAAATATTATTGTCATGCTTTTGTTGATATATGATGACAGTGATGGATTTGAAGCATTACGTACTGTCATCACCATATTTAGCTACATACACACTCTACACGAACGAGTTTTTTGACCATTTCAAAGAAAAAAGCTTTTTTCTTGCATCTTTATACAAGCAAACCTCTATTAAAGAATACTAACTTGGAACGGAAATTGACAAATAAATTTAAAAAAACGAATCCACTGAGAGCTTCAACCTTGTCGTTTAGATACCTATATTATATCCATATGCTACTACTACTGTGTGTAATCCAACTGGTGTATTTATGCAATCTCTCCAGAGCCAAAAGTTTTATTTTCGCCTTAAGTCTTATTTCTACTTCTACTCTGTTTGAAGTTTTTCTTTCATTTGAAGTGAAGTTTCTTTGCAAAATTTTTCTCATTTTTCAACCGTTTTATTCCCAAGACCACAATTCTTTGAATTTTTTGAATGCCTTGAGATTTCTATGTGGTTTCCGTGTAAGCAAAAATATTTTTCTGTTTTGTATTAGAAAGGTAATCAATCTTATTCGACTTTCCTCTCTTTGTCCGTATGAATACTCGAAACTGAGTTAGATCAAGCGTATCAATATTGTGTATCACAGTAGTAGTATGGATATTATTGAAGATTCGATTTATTTGTGTTTGGTTAACGAGGTGTAAACTATGTTGGTTCTTCTTCGAACTACTACCACACTGTCCTATCCTTTGTAGTGGTTTCTTCTTCTGTCTAAACTCCGCAGATTTGGGTAATCCTCTTTCATAAATATTCGTTTAAAGGTAAAGCCTTCGGAAGCGTTGGAGCTTGAAAATAACAAAGGAAACTTATAATATGGATTTCGAGTCTGAAAACAGATTTTTTTGTAAAATTATATTTTTACCTTTGTTCGATTTAGCAAAGTATCAAATGGCGTGCGAATCTTCAGTGAGTATAAAAAAACTAAAAATACAATGCAGAAGGGTACTAATGTCCGGAGGTAGAGGTGGGCCGAGTAGGATTTCTTTTGAAGTCCGTAAATGTTATTTCACGTAAGTATGGGTTCCTAGAAGACAATCTTGTAGACCGAAAGTTTTCAAAGCCAATATTTGCATTGAAATTGATGAATTTGGTTGAATTTTTATGACAAAAAAAGCATTGCAAATAAACTAAGAAAAAACAGGGCTTTCCTATGTACAAATTACAAGATATTTTGAAACATTAAGAGTTCAAAAGATATTTCAAATTATATAACGCATAAATTATCTGCTTAAAGTAGTTTTTAAATATGAAAAACTATGAATAAAACGTCGCCTCAACATACCCGACGACACTGTAAAAACAATTTTATGGGCGAGATTCCCAACAAAAAAGATGTTATAGGGTGAAAACACGTTTATGTGAATGAAACAAGGTGAACATGCACGAGTGAGAGTAAAAGTAAAACATAAAAAGACAAACTATAAAGAATGAAATGAAATAGAAATCCATGAATTTAAAACAGATGGAGAAAAGGGTTTTTCATCATCGCCGTGGGAATGCCTTTGAGCCGCACCTGTTCTTTATTTCTACTTGAGAATCGATTTAAAGTGAACAATACAGTTTACACATTTACTCTTTTGTCTACTTTCTCATAAGTTATTTTCATTTCATTTATACTATTTTCTATTCACCAATACTAAAATATGTTATTTCCAAGCGTAATAATAATAGACTTCA
>JAQGAA010003786.1:0-10362 GCA_034696425.1 Isotoma viridis
CTTTTTGTGTTTAAAATTTCTTTTGAAATAATAATCTACTTTAAACAGTGTCAAACAAAAATAACATAAAGAATAACTTATCCTTAGTTCAATACCAATAGATTTATTTCTCTAAAAAGTTCACTTAAAAATGTTAAGAAAATATGTAAACGTTTTTCATAAACGGTTTGAGATTCGGATGGAATGAAACAACACATTAAATGTATTTAGTAAGACAAGAGAATCTTTGTTTTTAAGTATTTTTCATTTACTCATTTCTTTATTGATGTTGATAAAGTTTTGATTCAAGAAAAATTATACTTATTTTCATTTTCACTCTTAGTTTTTATACTTTATTTAATTAATTTTTAATTAATACTTTTATTATACAATAATAGCGTGTCTTTTCTTGATTGTGTGAAAAAACGCTGTTTTGCCTAATTTTAGAAAATTCCTGAAATTTGATTTAATGTGTGATTAACATGTACAAGTGTTTGAAAGATATAATAAATATAACATCCAAAATTTAATTCAACTACCCCAAATCACAAAACTACTCAATTTTGTAATTAAAGTAGAAATAAGCATCGCATATACGTCTATTGTTTTTTTGAGTATTTTCGGAATGTATTGCAATCAATCATTTGAATGGAAACACAATAACATGATTCGAATGGAAGAGCTTCGAATTAAGTTAAAAATGAAGCTACCGTACAATCCAGTATAAAAGCCCCCCTCCCTCTCCACCAAATAATCCCTTTCTCGTGCACCAATTGTTTTATGGAGTTATAAACACAGGGGATTACCGTATTATTTTAGCTTAAACCCTTTAACTTCTCCGTCCGTTCATAAACAATTATTATTAATAAATTTTTTTATTCTTTAGTTGTGTGGGAATTGAAATGAATGTCAAAGGTATTCAACTCTTTTCTTTGCAAGAAATTGCAAATATGTTGCATAATTTCCTCCTCATTGTTCTCATAATATTATGAAACGTGAGCAAAACCATGAACATTTAATAACTAGCTTCTTAACCATACCACTCAGGGTGAGAAAATTTCTAGTGTTCTACTTAAGCACTTAAAAACCATGTTTTTTTTCGTTTTGTCATTTATATAAATAGGCTTTTTGTCAAGCAGAAGTCAATGATTTATTACCTAATTTTTTAAAAACATAATAGGACGTATGTTGTTTTTAAATAAGAGAAAATGCTTGAGATTGACGCTTTGTAAACGTTTCAGTTCCTTTAAAGCTTCAAATTAAATTAAACAAAAAATAAACAAGATTCTCTATTTTTCGATAAATCAAAATAAAAAATTAAAAAGGGAACAGCATTAATGGATAACCTAGTTTTTATCTTTTTGTGCGTGATTTTCTTCAAATTGAGCATAAGCAATATCTTATTTGCTATTTTTTTAATCCTATAGTTCTTCAGTGTTTATAAAAATTTTAACAACCTGTCTGTACTCTCTGCTTTGAAAGAAACAAAATAAACTATTGCAATCTCTTCGCTTGGAAAAATGGTCGCTTCAAATATTCTAAAACAATTAATTCTTAATTTTAAAAAGCTAAGCCAAAATAGTGAAATGAAAATGGTAATAATTCAGTATTAATAAGTACAGAGCGTTTAGAAACTCAGTTTCACCTGAAACTCAATACTTTGACTTACAATAAAAAGTCAACTTTAAAGGTCGAATAACAAAAGGATTTTGGTTTTAGGCTTTTTAGTTACTTTGCATTCGTATTGTATCTTAGTTATGGAATAGTTTAGAGAATAAATAATATAGTTTTTTCATGCAATTTAAAAACAAGTTTTGCTCGTGAAATTGAGAGTTGAAATCCTGGAGTTAGCTAGTAAAAGAGTGATTTCATTCTTAGTTAATTCTCCGTGTATTTTGTTAAAAACACCAGTATAATTTGAATCAAACTCATTCCTCATGGCATAAATTAAAAGTAAGCAAAAGAAGGACGAGAAAGAAAAAGGATACGACAAAAAGAAAAGGGCATTACACAAAATTAAAATCTCTTTTGGTCTTTAAATTTATGGACTCTACATTTTTTTTAATTTGCAAAAAATTCTAAGTTCTAATATGGCCTTAAATACATTTTCTCACATAAGTTTTTGCTCTCAAAACGTAGTTTAGTCATTTTGCTTTTTCGTAATGTACAGACATGTTTTGAAACAGCGAAATGTCTACCCGACCGAAACCTGCCTCTAAAAAACTGGCGTGTCCTATGGATGATACTTGACGCTAGGGATGATGTGATGATCTCAAAAAAATGCTAATTAAACACTTCAACACAAGTTTTAAATTTGACAATTAAAAAATCATAGGTTTATTCGATCGCACACACTTTAAAATAAATGGAGCACAGCAATTAATCATTGATAACTTAAACAACTACAGGTAGTTACTTAAAATGATTAAATAAAATTGAAATTCACAAATACAGAGCACAAATCTAACACAACTTGTCTCTTTAAAATACTACACGTAAGTGAAGAGAATACTGATTTTCTCGTTTCTAACTACACAGATTAATAAACCATTCAAACCGGTGTACCTAAGTATTGGAGAAAGTATTTAGTTCTTAACACATATTTTCAAAAAATGTAAACTTCAAATTGTATTTTTAGCATTGGTACTTAAAAAGGGCTCTTAAGGGTCATAGACCCTTAAAACCCTTATTTCTTTCTCCTACAAGACACTAGCTTTCCAAAGATACCCCATTTGATATATTTTTAGCATGGGTACTTAAAACGTTCCCTTGAAGGGTCCTTAACGGCCATAGACCTTTAAGACACCTACTTCTGTTTTTCTAAAGCAATTACCTTTCCAATGATACCCCGTTTGCTATATGTTATTATGTATCATTGAGGGAGCCTTAAAAGTACCCTTTGAAGGACCTGTCGGATTTGGCCCATTTACGAACTTAACCTCTCGATAACCCTCAAAAATCCATATCAGAAATCAGATTTCAAAAAAGTTGATCCGTTCGAAAATTAGAGAGTAAACAGACGGACAGATAGACAGACAGACGGACACCCAGACCATTCGCATAAAGCATTTCCGAAACTTAATAACACTATTAGCAACACCAGTACAAGCGAATATCAAGACCAGTACAAGCGAAATCAAGCTCCGCCTACGCATATACACATGAAATGAAAAGCCAGTTCAATCCAAATGAGACTACACCTATTTCCGTATACTAAAAGTTCTGACCTTCACGACCCAATCAACTTTCCCCCTACAACCTACAACTATTCTGATCACTTAAATAAAACGAGCAATACTTAATCTACATTTATAAACTATAAAATTATACCATTAATTATTATTATTCTAACCAGTTTATTAAGAAATACTTAGAACGACTTCCTCATACTACCCCAACTTACATGAAAATACCCCATCCTATGAAAGTTAATTACGATATCACGAAAGTTCGGACTAGTCTATTTCTAAATCCCTTGAACCTACGTAACCTTGAACTAATTTTAGCTTACCTTAAAGACCTATTGTAATGTGCCGATTAAGGTTTGAAATCCATATAATCTGTTTAAAGCCATAATTCAAATGTGCACTTTCTGCTAATCGTGTTTCACTACTTCACAATTTATAAAAAAAAACTTCAATTTATACTCAGCCGATTCTTCGCTATTTATCACCGGCTGATTGGGTGTTTCGGATTGAGAATCAGTTGGGGTCGTAAGTCCTATTGACTTTTTTCTGATTTTCACCTAAGGCCTGTAATCGACCAGAGCCTGTAAAGTTCGAAAGAATTTTGACAAAATCTCAAAACTGAGCAATTTTTTCGAATTTTTTTTTATCGAGTTAATGACTTTCCGAAAATATTTAGATTGTAGACGGGAAGAAAAATCCCTTGTGGTCAAATTTCTGATTTTTACAGTAATCCTGTAATCGGGTAGAGCCCGTAAAGCTCGATTAAATTTTGACCAAATCTCAAAAGCTGAGAAATTTTTTCGATTTTTTTCTGATCGCCTTTATGTCTTTCTGACCTCGTTTTGATTTTAAGCGGAGAGTTATGGCCCAAGTGGTTATATTTCTGGTTTTTAATGTAAGCCTTAAATTTTGACAAAATCTCAAAAGCTGAGCATTTTTAAATTTTTTTCTGAAAGAGTTTACGACTTTCCGAAAATTTTTAGACGGTAGACGGGTAGTTTTGTCATGCCTACGGAGGCAATGCGGGGTCGTTAGGTCATACCATAGACCTTTGCTCCGTCCTTCTTTCATATGTTTACAAAGTAGTCTGCTTGAAGTGTGTGTCGCCGATGCAGCGATATATATATATTTGTATTTTGTAATGATTTTGAAAGAGAAATTTAGAGTATTAGCAGTTAATTAAAATGAGAAATGTTGTCACTAGTGAAACATAAATTTAGTTAAATTTATATAATAATTAGTGTAGCCGACAAACATTATGTATAAATATGCATTTGGCTTAACCCTAAGTACCTGGGTTTCAAAAATATAACTGTTGTGACGCCGAGCGGATCAAACCTGAGCGGATCGAACCTGAGCGAATTTAACCTGAGCGGATCGAACCTGGGCGGATTGGTTGTAGTTTCTGAAAGAGTAAAATTTCAAATTAGGTTACTATAGTTTTTAAGTAATTATTATGAATGTCAATTTGTGAGTGCTATGTTAGCTACTCAAATGAAATGTATAAATAGAAGGTAAAATCTAGTTGTTAGGTCACTTCGTATTTAGAATTCAAGGAGTCAGGTCAAGTAAAATTGTGCTCTTGTTGAAAATTGTGAAAATTAAATAATCCAGTTTTCTTAGATTTTCCTCTACAAAACGTGTATTCATTTTAAAATAAGCTAATCATCTCAACGTCAATTCAATCCGAAGGACACATATTTTTAGAAGCAGGTCATATCGGGTAGATAGTCGCTGTTTCAACAGTCATGATCAGCCCTAATCTTTCTTGTAAGACTAACAACGGATTTTTTTAACTTTAATAAATCAGGTAATTTAAATTTTTTGTGTTGTTTTATAAGCTTTTCATACCACGTGGAACTACATTCTTTGACTGATTAAGACCCACTGTCTCAATTTCAGGTTATTTCCTTCTAATTTGTTCAAAAAATATTCGTTCCAAAAACCTCTCCTCACATTTAAGGAAACAATCACTGTGACGTCTTTAGAATACTCGATCTCTTTACTTTCAATCAATATGGACTCTAAAAGTTCTCGATTTTCATCAGTTACCTCTCCAAACCATACGCGAGAAAGCATATTTGCGAATTTCGGATATTGTTGTAGCACGATGTCTTTCAAAACTAAAAATCTGACTTGATGTAGTTGCGGATTACCAAATATGCTGTGCTTGTCAACTCTCTGTAAATGGCCCAGGTCCTCATATGCAAAACCTTATGGCAAATCATTGATTTCGTTATCATCACCAGCCAGAAGAAACTTCAAACAAATTAAATTTAAATGATCAAAAAAGTACATACTCGGCATTGAAAATTCTTGAATACAAATATTGTCTGTATGATTCACCATCTCAGTAACGGTGGTCCCATTCTGTAAATAACATTTTCATTTAATGTCCAATTTAGAAAAGTTGTGAACCGTTATTCCATTAATTTGACAAGCAGCTGAAGATACAGGGGCATTAATTGTTGTTCTCAACTTATATTCTCTAAACAGAGCATGAAGAGCTTTTAAAATATGGCTTTTTCTTACACATGTCCCCTCACTTATACACGCAAGAATTTGTTCCCCACTTTTCAACTTTCTATTAGCGTTGGCTATGCCTACGCTTTGAAATAATTTGGTTTTGAATCAGAATTGTTATTTTTAGTTTAACTAGTCTCAAATCAGGACTATCATTTATTCTTTTAATAAATTTTGTATTCCTAATTATTATTCATTATTATTATTCACAATTATATTCTTTCAGCCCAATATTAATTACTCACAATGTACAATTACAATTTCTTATTTGTAATGCTCCACGCCTCTAAGCTTACTCTCGACTGACTTTTTCTACATCTTGCAGTCTTAATTATAGCCAATCCACAAGCTAAGTTCATCCTTTTTCATTAATCATCCTTCAATCAATCTACATAAACATTTAACATTCCTAATTACTTTCGCATAAGATTGTTCTTAGCCAATTGTAGTATCAACTCTAGTAGTTACTCTAGTAACAATAGTAGTCATCAACTCTACGCATTCTTGTCCTCTTTTATACAAAATCTAATATTCTTACAATACTTTTCTGGTAAATAGCTCTCAATGCTAACACTCCCACCAATAAAACCTTAGCTCAACCTAGTGCTAATATAATAATTATATTAAATAATTACATGAATTTTAACACCTTAAAATATTGTATTACAATCATTACGTATTACGTATAATCATCACTCATTTATAATCCTTACTTTACATTTTGCAGTTTAATTAACCCATTGACACTACAGCATTCGTCCTTTATTAACAATATCCAAATCATACAAACTTAACCGTAATTGCTACCGTAATCCATAAACGACGAACACAAAACTATTTGCTTTAATGTCCTATAGTCACTTTTGTCATATCAACATTCATTACTTTACTTTTGGCATATTTGTATTGCTGTTTTTGTTACTTAAATTATTTTACTTTACGAATACTATGTCTTGATCCATCACCAAATGGCCCGGTCATGGTGTAATTGCTTTAACTGTGTTGCTACTATGCCGAAATTTGAGTCTACATTTCAACACGTTAATCTTGGCTGTTCTTTATTTAATTAGTCGCCCTTTATTTATTTATTGCATTTTTGCTTAAATTTCTATAATTATTTTTTGAATTTGACATTTGCTTCCAGATTTTGTGTTTTATACAAATTATGTCATTGCTAATCCCTTACTGGACTCGAGATATTTTCTATTTTTGTTCTCTGATTTCGTAATTATTTTAAATTAGCTCTACCAGATTTCCAGGCTTAACAAATAGTCTATTTTAAATTAGAAATTTTTTTAATTTGATCTTGTTTCTACGCATTCTTTCGATTATTCTCTTTTAAAAAAATCTACGACTGACTATCTTGACACTTAAGGGTGTGTTTCAGTGCAGTCATTCTGTTCTATCTGCTCTACAGTGTCTCTATCTACAGCTATCCCTGTGAACTTGAAATTACTATTACAGTATGCTTGCATTTCTTTTCATCAAAACCCCGTTCCCCTGAAGTGCATTTCTCTATTCCAAACTTTACGTTTAAACCTGAAGTTGTTAAAACATTCAAACGCCGTGCTCCAAAACAACCTACCTCCTCTGTTAATTCGAACGGAAGGCCAGTAGCTGTAAAAACACCTAAAGCTTGGAATGACAAATCAACTACACGCACAATTAAAGAAACAAGAAAAGAAAAGCAAAACCGTGTTTATGGAATTTTTGCAACTAAAAAAATGTTTTGCGAAGTTAATTGTTTTGGGTAGTTTAGAAAAACCGGATATAAATGCTCAACCGTAAAAGTGGAAATATGTGGGTCTAGTTTTATTGAGAAATAAGCTCTCATAAAAAGCTAATGAACTAATTAATAAAACTGAACTCTAAATATCTAAGTCTTTCAATAGAATTTCAAGCCTTTTTAGGCAGACGCTTCCCTAGAAGAATAAGTGATACTTAAGAAATATTTTGTTGTGAATTTTGTGTTTATTTAAACTCTTTTTTTGTAAAAAAATTGGAACTTAACTTCCGATTTGTTTTTTAGGCGTATTTATTGGCTTAAAACCTTTTTGAAGTATTAAACTGCGTACACGTGAATGCGATAAAATTATGTCTTATTGTACATTAAATCCCCAACATACCTTTTTTTTAAATGGTTTTTTATCGCTTTAAGTTTAAATCTTTTTTTAGCATCTGACGGATTCATGAAGGTGGGCTGATGAGTCGATATGAACGAAAGTATTCGATGTTCAATATTTACACTTGTCCGAATAAACAGAAGCCGTATTAAGACAAATTGGGCATTTCCAATGCCATTTATATTTTTCTGTGCCTTATTGCAACATTTAAATTTGTTTTTTTGTCTGCATTGGTGAGCTCTGGATGACCTACGCGTAAACTTGATAACCAACAAATGCAGAGTGCACAAAGCTATTAAAAAATCTGTCTTTATAATTGTGACACCATCCATCGGTGTAATCACAAATTCAAGAGTTTTCATTCTACAAAAAAACAGGTCAGTCCGAAAACGCAGAAGCGTTAGTATCAAAGAGGTTATGTTAACTTAGAAGACTATTTAACATTTTAGGCAACAGAAGTCATTCATTTTCACATAACATATCCACGAACCCCACAAAATCTAACTCGTAAGGAGTTATTATCAATATCATTGTTAATGTTATTAGTTCATAATAACTTTGGAGTGGTAAATTTCAAAAATTGTTTTCAAAAATTCAATCCTATTCAGAAACCTTTCAAAAACTTTCTAACTAACTATCCAGTTACTCACCAAAAGCTTAAGGAAGAAGCCGATCCTATTTTGGACACCATTAATACCCTTTTTCTTTCGTCGTCCCAGTCGTTGAGACTTCAGGATTGCAGATTATTTATAAAATTGTGTCAATCATCTCGCGAACAGTTCAAGACCCGTGCCTCTTTCCTTTGCATGTTTAAAATGCCATAAATCAAGGTACTAAAACGCTTTGCCGATTTGCACAAGTTACGGACGGGAATACTACTGTAATCATTTTCGAAGAAGAGGATAGACATCAGTTGGTAACAAAGCATTTAAAAGCGATAGAAGAAATAAAATCGACACTAACATATTGCTCTAAGTTTTTGCTATTTAAACAACACCTTCCTGTGGCTCAAACTACGAGAGGAAGCATGCAGAATGTAGATTTTGTAGAAAGAGAAGTAAGCAAAATCCTCTAATTAAGTCACACAAGGCTGGCAGAATTTGCAAAACGCCTTGCTGATAAAATTACTGTAAGATTTGATAGAAACTAACCCGAGATTTTTGAATATGTGGAGCAGATATATTTGTTGTCTAGCATTTTGAGACGAGACCCGTTTGATGTTACTTCGCATTTTGAAAATTTCATAACACTGGCATAAAATGCTGGACCAATTTCAGCGGATGTTGAGACTTGGCATCGGACTATAGAGATTTCTCCAGTCAAGTTCATGATGATCTGCCACAGCAGAAGGTGTTTCTTCAATCAATGAATTTGAATGAACGTGTTACAGATGAGAGCTTTTATTATCAATCTCTATTCAATAGCAGCTTGCGTGTTAATGCAAACAAATTGTGAAGAAATTGTATAGTCCATATTTTCAGTAATGAAAGGAAGAGGAAATATGACGGCATGACGACGAGAATAGCACTGTAACCCCAATTATCAAAACTGCAGATAGTTTTTGTCTGGCTTCTAAATCTGCAACGAAATACCCAATATTCTAAATTCTGTTCTGATAATTTCTAGTACTTTCAATATACTTAAATGCAACCGAAGTCACTGTACTCCTAAATAACTTTAATAACAAAAATACAAAAATACCTTTAATTTTACTTTTATACTATTTGTTGCATACTTTATGGCTGGTTTTTTTTTAAATAATGAACCAAAAGATAATATTATATGAATAATTCAAAATGCGGTTTTTAAAATTTAATAAAAATTATCTCAGTTAGACATATTTCTAAGAGTTTCCAAATAAAATTAAAGTTTAAATCGTCTTTGACCTTGATCTGTAGTCTCAGAAGTTGTGGATCAGTCAGAGTTTCTTCAATTCGCAATGTCTAAGCCTCCAAACAAATAAAGTCATGTAAGTGAAACCGTCATTTTTCGACGACCCACTTGATAGAAACCCGCAATAGGATGTCATTTGCTTTTCATGAATTTAAAAGTTCAAATTGGCTTTTCGAGGCAACTCGAAACGGAGCTTGGGCTGAATTTTTATTTATTAATCTATTCTATTTTTGAAAGGGTTAAAAGACAAAGTAGGTGTAAATAGACTAGGTAATTGAATTTAATTTTAGTCAAACGCAAATAAACTATAATAGAACGATATATTATAACATTATCCACAACCAAGGGGCAGTAAGATTGGGTAGTTTATTACCATTATTTACTATTTATAAAATGTAAAGTCGAATTTAATTCGAAATGGCAGTTTTTAGACTCCACAGTCGTAACCTAAACAATACTGTTTTTAAAAACCTAGAAAATCTGAACTTGTTCAAAAGCCGAATTTCATAACATTTGAAAGTGGATAATTATTTTCGATATTTAAAATTTAATATGATATTTGGAGATGCACTTCTAACCGACGATGCATTAAATGAATTATTCATCATAAAGATTGGAGTAAAGATCAAGAAATATTGTTTTATTTTCACCATAAA
>JAQGAA010003787.1:0-10359 GCA_034696425.1 Isotoma viridis
TACTCAAGCATATGAAAAGGGCACATGAGGGCAAGGAATCAAAACATTCAAATAGAAATACTAAAGATGACAGTGATGAAGAAGAAGAGTACGGTTCAGAATCAGACGAGTCATCTGAAGAGGAACAAGAGACAGATGATATTAAAACAGAATTCAAAGAAGAATTGACATCTGAGGAGTCAGAAAACGAGGAATTTTTGGACGTGGAAAATTCAGGAGAGGAAGACAATGAAGAAGCTGATGAGGAAAAACAAAATGATGAAACTGTAAATGAAGTTCTGGTCAAAAATGAAGATCTGTTACATCCTGTTGATAAATTTGAAAATGAATGTTCAGAACCAGAAGAATCTGAACAAATTGATGAAAAGTATGAACTTGAGTATAAAAGTTACCTTTCTCTGTGACCTTTAACATTCTATTTGTAAATGAGAATAAACTATTTATATCTAAAATCTATCTTTGATGAAAAATGGTTTAGTATAAAAAGCTTTTTATCGTCAAATAAAAAACCTTTTGTTTAGTTAATTACATTTAATGAATTACATTTGTAAATGACATTAAAAAATAAATCTTACACGTTGTGATTCATTTAATGTTCAAAGGTTTTCGCACCTTTAATCATGCATAATAATATAGAAACGTGTGGTGTCCTTAGGGGCTACTAATATGAAGTCCTACGGTATATTCAATGATTTATAAAATGTTCCTATACCTAGAATGGTTCTCAATTCTCGAATCTCAAAGAGCAGCATTCATTCCTCAATTGCGTGCGGTACATTCAACATTGAAAGTTTGTAAATTTTGAAGGCAGCAGAAGTAAACAAAGTGGTTTACTCGTGTGCTTATTAATTTTTTAAAATTTCAAAAACTTGGGTACAGATTATACTAGATCAGGTCAAAGTTCATAAAAAGTTCGGGATGACATCACCGTCACCAAAATGTCGTGGTATCAAATGTTCTGTAACTGAAAGCGCTGAGGGTCAGGGTCAGGGTATGCATTTCATTTTAGCTTTAACTAAATTCAATCTGACTGATAATTAGTTAGAAATAAGTAATTAAAATAATTGTTTTCGAGAAGTCTAATAATATTTATTTATGTATTCTAGATAAGCAAATTAATGTTGAACTGGAGAACGACAGAGCAAAGAAACCACTGCAGTCGCCACCCCCTCCTGCCTCCCCTCCTAATCCGATAATGTAAGCGGTACTTAAATTAATAGATATTTTGCTGCGTTATAGTAGTGTTGACAATTCTTATTTGTGATATTTGTTTGAGCACTGATCAAAGAAAGATTAAAGATCTTAATTGCACTTCAAATAAATAAGTTGTTTACATTTAGGCAGGGCAGGGCAGGGTGAATTTGGAATACAGTTTACAATGTTTAGTAATCATTTTGTATTTTTATCAATCATCCGTGCTCAAGCAGTATAAATCCCTTGTTTATTAGACTGATGTATTGATGTTTATGTGACGATGTAAGTGTATTGATGGTACTTTTTTAAATTCAATAATTTCATAAGATTTACTTTTTTTCCTACATGTATTCTAGAACTTCAGTATCTGGGGCGAGGAAAAGGAAAGTAATAAACGATACAATCCAGCAAAAAAATTACGAAACTCCATTGATAAGCCCAAGGTAAGAAGAAGACTGTTACCTAATATTTTGATCCGTAAAAGTATATTTGATTCGTGCAAATCGACCAAAGCAATCAACTGAAATGTCTTATTTATCATTACAAGAGAGTTTTACGTAATTTTTTAATTTGGTTTAACACAGACCATCTGGAAACAATACAACCGTGGTACAGGGATTACAAGCAGGATATCAGTGTGAATCGACGCAGTAAATAATCATTTAACTATTACCTATTTTAAAATAAACGATTTTGTTTATTGAAGCATAACTAAGCAATGTTATTCTTAATGCAAAATAGGTCAAAACAAAGTCGTTTGTCTTCACTGCCCAATCAGCTTGAAAAAACGAAGTCAAATACAGCATCACAATTGACAGCATCGATGCTCTTATCGCAAATGAAAAAGGCTAACTCAAATTCAAATTCGGTAAC
Source organism: Isotoma viridis (assembly GCA_034696425.1). Lineage (NCBI taxonomy): Eukaryota > Metazoa > Arthropoda > Collembola > Entomobryomorpha > Isotomidae > Isotoma > Isotoma viridis. Next base: position 2,068 of record JAQGAA010003787.1, read on the forward strand.
TAATCAAACTAATCATACAGACGCAAAAATCAACACAAACAAACCAAAACTGACTAAACCATCAATCCTTCAACCTTCGACAAGTAGACAAAAACAACTCGTCAGTGAAGCAACTCCACTCACAAAGCAATTTGATTTATTATTATTAGAAGCCAAAATTGCTAGGCAGGCCGCTAGAGCACTAGATAAATCAAAACAAACTTGTCCGCAATGCAACCAAGAATTTATTGGTAAAAACCGTCTTGTGAAACACATTACAAATTATCATGAAGAACTTCTTACATATATTTGTTACTGTGGAAAGCGATATCCAGAAGAAAATCTGCTAGACACACATCTAAATACTCATAGTTCACAGGGACCTTACAAGTGCACAATCTGCAACCAATCGTACGTTTCTGCGGATTCCCTCGAAGACCACTTTAGAAAGAAGCACTTAGCAGAAACCCGTGTTGAATGCCGTGATTGTTCTGAAGTTTTCGAGAGCCACCCAAAATTACTTAAACATTCATTTGAGATTCATGGAAAAGATAAGAAGGAGCATGTGTGTAACATTTGCAGCCGAAAGTACCATTACGCTGCTGAATTAGAGAGGCATAAGCGACGATCCCATGGACCAAAAAATGTATCTTGTGAGTACTGCGACGTAAAAGTTGCTGATGATTATTTACTGAAGGCACATGTAAGAGATCGGCATAGTACAACAAAGAAAAAGAGAAATCGGCATAGTACAACAAAGAAAAAGAAAACATTCAAATGTGAAATATGTGATATTATTCTTATGTCGAAAAATGACCAATTAATTCATCTCAACTCCCACAATGGTATCAAAAACTATATTTGTACTTACTGTGGAAAGTATTTTGTTTACTCCGCATCGTTGAAACTTCACATGCGAATACATACTGGAAAAAATCTTTACCAGTGTAAACTTTGCGATCGAGCTTTCACGCAAGTACAGTATTTCAATTTTCACATGAAATGGCATGATGGCAAGGAATCTAAACGAAAACATGGAAATACTGAAGATGACGATGATGAAGAGCAGGATGTATCAGAATCGGATGAGGCATCTGAAGAGGAGGAAGAGACAGATGATATTAAAGCAGAAATCAAAGAAGAATTAACATGTGAGGAGTCAGAAAACGAGGAATTTTCAGACGAGGAAAATTCAGAAGCTGATGAAAAACATAATGATGAAACTGGAAATGAAGTTGTTGTCAAGAATGAAGATTTGTTATATCCTGTAGATAAATTTGTGAATGAATGTTCAGAACCTGAAGAAACTGAGCAAATAGATGAAGAGTATGAAATAGAGTATAAAACAGATATTTCTTTGTAGATCAATTATTTAATAAAATTTTTTTGTTCAAACAATAATTCTAAAGGAAACGTTTCCTGTCCAAATAAAATTATGTTGTTCTAAATAATGTGGATTATCTGTTTACAATAAGAGAAAATAACACAAAAATGGTAAAATTCATTTAGTTACATTTTTCATGTATTGCATAAATATAGAATCAGTAGCACTTAAGCAATGACTAAAGTTATTAATCCATTTTTGATCCATTTGTGTGCTAGCACTTTTGAAATTTCCTATCTTAGACAGTTGCACCAGTTCAATTAAAGTTTGTATTTCAGACTTAAGAGTGTTTCTCATACATTTCCCCTCTTCAGTAGATAATGTGTTAATCACAGATATTCCTTTAAGGCCTTTACTTCTCTCGTGTTGACACTCTTTCTTCAACCATTCGCAAAATAGTTTTGCAAAAATTTGCATTTGCTGTTCAGACCTGTGGCGGAAAATACCATAAAATAAAATAAAATGTTAAAATTTAACGATTTTAGGAGAGGTTTTGAGAGAAAAAACAGTTACTATATACCTTGCACCTACGACGCATCGAATTTCATTTATATTTCGAAAGCATCTTTCAATTTTGAAATAGAGCCCCCACAACATTGCCATTTGACCTGACGCAAAGTATTCGACAGAAGTGTCGATTCCAACATTTTCTATTTCAAAAAGATCAATACAGTGAGTCAGTTAAATAAAAGTACAGTTTCAAAGTTAGAATATCTTAAGTTTCTTCGTGAGTCCAAAGTTCACGAATAATAATGTCATTTTATCGAGTTCAACTCACCACTAAAAATTTTTTCAAATCCTAAAGGTACTAGAAACTTTTCAATTGCTTTATGTGGACTTTTATCTCCTTGTGAAAGAAGTCTAGTCATCTTAAAGAACTCTCTATTCTGAGACAGAGCCGTTAGGATACTCACACGATGAATTTTGAAAGCATCGTCTGAAAATCACAAATTAGATAAAATATTATAACACTAATACGAAATGTGATAATTACTATAATTTCTACTCCATCGTGCACCGAATCTTTAAAATTACCATTAAGCTTCGTCATGTAGTGAGAACTGGAGGATGCAGGTATCGTTTTTGCCAAGATCTGCATTCCATCAACAAAAAGACTCGCAATCAGGTGGAAGTCATTGGTTATACCGCAGAAGCCCAGAGGATGACTAAATGTTGCTGTAACCATAAATTAAAGCCTTCACTTCACGACTTCACTTACAAGACACAACTAAATTCTTCGTTGAAAAAGCTTTTACCATTAAAACAAACAAAAAATCAAAAGAAAACAGATTAAATCAATTCATTGTATATTTTACCAGTAACTAAGACTTGACAACCCGGTTGTATTTTCTGTTGCTGAATTCCTTTATCTCCAACTTCATAAGGAACAAAGGTGTCATGATATGGAATTCCATTAGAGACATTTCTATACTCCATTGATTCTTGTTTGACATCTAAAGATGTAACTTTAAAACTGTAAGTAAAGACACGACAGGGTTTGTTTATTACATCAATTTCCTTTGGGATCACATTCAAAATAAGTTCGGGTTGGTTTTGAGCTCTGGAAAAGATAATAAAATAACATCCCAATTATTACCACGACTCTCTTAGATCAAAGAATTGAAAAATGAAGCTGTTAACATCTTACGAAACAGATGGGTTAAGCAATGTCATTCCAAAAACCCACTTATCCATCACAGGAAGTAGGAATAGAGATGACTCGATAAGTGTATACTGTGCACGATTGAGGCCTTGAACTCTAGGTGGGTCTTCTAGAATAGAGATGTCCATAGGTATAGGAGCCGAATCCATTTGCATCTTTTTAGACTTTTGTTGAGACGCTGTAAGCGTTTTACTTTTACCTCGGCGCTTCTTAACTTCATCTGTAGTAGTAGTAGCCTCAACCCTTCCTGCTGTTTCATTTCCGTTGCTTCCTCCAGCGTCAGGCCCTGACATTATTGGTATCGGCAACAACTGGGCCTCTTCCTAAAAATTAGTACAGTCAAACAAAGGCCCTTAAAGGTAATTTAGAAACAATTTGAACCTGGGGACGGGGAAAGGTCGTAGGCAAGGGATTTATTTCATATTTTTAATTATAACGTTATACTTCATAGTTTCATACTACTTACAATGGATCCATCATTTTTTAAAGCAGTCAAAATCGACAAGATTTGTTCCTCCAGCTTTTTAACGTCTTTCAGCGTATTATTTACTGCTTCGTCCATCATTAATTACTAATTACTATAATTACTAATTCTGAATTCCTAATTACTAATTGAATAAACACTCGGAATTGTCGGATTAGGGTGTAGGGTTTGCTGCTAAAACCACCACTGGGAATACGCTTAACAATTAAAAAACGCTGACAAGAATAAAATTAAAAAATAAGTTTTACTTTAGAAATTTTAGTATAATCCTAATTTAGGATTCCTAAGTCTTTGACTTTATCTGTGTTTATTATTATTGCATTGCGCATTGCTGCGGTTCTTTTACCGGCTTTTAAATAGTTGTGTTTCTGTTGTTGTGTAAATTCGATGTCTATCCATATCTACACAAGCAAATTCATGCAAAACTTCCCTAAAAAATGCTTTCAAAAACTTAATGTTTAGTAACTAAAAGAACCCTTATGACTCCTTTCTTGAAACAATTAATTAATTAAAGACTTCAATATGCTTTTACTAAGGTTCAAGGTCATTTAAGACCTAAAAATTGGAAAATGAAATTAATATTTTAATTGATTTGTTTTACATATTTTATTAAATAAAATAATTTAAAAATAAATAAATTATAAAATAAAAATTTCTTTGTTATATTTTATTTATATTTTATTACAATAGAGTTCAATGCCAATCTACGAAATTGCTGGGATGCAATGGTTTATTATATTACTAAATATTATATTATTTCATATTATTGTTTATTTTCTCATTAAATATTTCTTAATTCTGTTAAAGAAATATTTAATGTGCTTGAATGCTTGTAAAAAAAGTGACAATTGTACAAACCATAATTTGTATTAATTAGTGCAATAAAAGCCTTAAAAATAGTCAATAAAGCCTATTATTATAGTTATATAATAATTATAAGGGATCCGGATTATATTCAAACAATATTTACACACTTATCAAAAATGTACAGTATTTTCCAATCCAAAATTATACAAAGAATAAATCTAGTTTTCGTAAAGCAACAATAAATTTAGTCCAAGTCTCAAAAATATCATTCCATAAGTACCAGCTCTGCAATAAGCCCTTCAAAAATTTGCAGGGTCTGCTCCGGTTTTAAATCATTCGGGCGACTAAAATGGAACACAACGTCTTTCATATCATCCCCTAAATTCACCTTTACGTCCAAGCCCTTCTTATTATTACGATTTTTTCTTGTACTTCGACTAGTTGCACAATAAAGCTTAAATCCGGTCTCAGTCTAAAAATTAATTGTATTTTATATAAAATGTCCGAAAAATGAAAATTAATTGCAATTGTAATAATATATTTACCAATGGGCCCAGGGGTGGCAAACCCATGCGAATTCGGTTTAAATTTTCAGGCTAAAAAAGTAATAAATAATATACATTTTAAATGGTTTAAAATATTGCTAAATTAATTATCTTTTAAGCATTGAATTAGAATCCGAATCCCCGTTCCGAAATAACTTTCCGCCCTCCCTATGCTTCAAATACATTAAAACTCTCTAAAACATACTCATATGCTAACCTTGAATCAAATTTTGCAATAAAATATAATAACTCCCCACAGGGTTCTAATTCGACGATTAGGGTAAATAGTATTTAGTTAATTATTTAAAAGTTTCCAAAAAAGACTTACTGTATTGTAAAGGACAAACCCCGAGAACTCTACTTGAATACTGTACATTTTTCCAGCTTGCATTTCAACAGATTTCAAAAATTCTACAACTAATCCTTCATAATCTCCAACAGAAGCGTTGAATCCTTTTATTTCAAATCCATAAATTGGACGGGTTAATTTTTGCCATTGCTTATTCACCTCATAAATCATAACATTTGTGTTTAATGATTCCCAATTAAATACTAAATTACTACGTCCGTTTAAATTAAATGTTTTTTTCATAAATACCAATCCAACAAGGGAAACTTTTCGCGATACTTCCACACTAAAACAAATCAGATTTAAAAATTTTAATTTTTCCGTATTTTAATTTTAATTAACTATAACTCTAATTAGAAACAATTTATTAATTATTATTTATTATTCAATACTGTAGGTTTTCCCCACTAGCCAAGCATGGCTTCATGTTGTTCACATCCACTTCAAAACGGGAAGCTCGGTATTGCTGAGGGGTATAGAAGTTTCTAAGTTTTGCATTGAATCTGTTCGAAGCTCTTAGGCCCTTTAACTCAACTCTTATTACCCAAAATCAAAAGATAATCAATTTTTAGAGATATTCTTATGTTTTTATGTTTTTTCTTAATTTAGAAATGCCTAATAATTTTTAATACCGTGTTTCGACTGGAAGTTCCTGCATGCAAATAATTCCTAGAGCTTCATCAGTTGAGAGGATTTCTTTCGTGAGAACGTTTATAATAAATTCTTTCTTTTCCATCAGGGGAAATCGGATTAGAGGAATTATGTTTTTTAATACATCTTTCAGGGTTAGTTTTTCCTGAGAGCAATCGCTTCCTGTCGTGATCGAATTTACTTTTTGTCTCTCGCATTCAGCGTTACCCCAACTAGAATCATTGACGAATTAAATTAACAATTATTAATTATTAATAAAATAAAAACATTTTTTTTAATTTTATCTCAACAATACCCAACTATACCTCATAATTGCATGAAATAGCTGAATTTCAGAACGAATTCTCAAATCATCTCTATTGGCTAACATTATAATGCAATCTTCGTTCAAGTTTAGAAAGTCATCCGAAAAATCCAAGTCTAAGACCTTCCACGCATTCCTGAATTTATTTAATTGAGATACAAAATGTAATGCAAAAAATTACTCCTCCCCCTTCCCATTTTTAACAGCAGACAACAGATATAATGATTAATATTATGGAACCTATTTTTTGTATCACCTGCAAATGAATACGGTGCATTTCTCAATCAACTCTTCGTTTTTAATGTTCACGCTAAGCTGAAACATTTTTAGCACGTTTTGGACAGACATCTTATTTTCAAATAGTTTGACACATTCGTAAACTAAGTCCACCACCTCGTACTTGGATGCTATCGCCAATAACGGTCCAACCTCTTCAAAAGAAATACTTAATGATCCACTGTATAGGTACTAAAAGACAAAAAATATGTTTTCTAATATAATCGCTTTTGCCTTTATAAAATTGTTTTATCGACACCTGCTATAAAATACAATTAGAAAAGGGAATAGGTAATGTTTTAAAGTTTGGAAAGAAGTGGGGTTGGATTTCGAGGTAGGCCATAATTCCAATTGCCATTCTTAGTACAAGTACATGTATTTAAAATGGTAACAAAAACTGAATTTTAAATCATAATGAATACATTAAAAATAAATTTTAACTTAATAAAAACAATATTAAAAAAAATAAATCATATAAAAAGTTCGCAATAAGTCATATTTTAATTAATAATAAAATGTAATGACTTACTTCCAAAAATCTTTTGAAAAGAGTGATATCCACATCGGAAATGGTCAAACAATTTATAAACGGGCTTTCCTCAAGAATTTTATTAAACCCCGGTGCTCCAATCTGTAGAAAAAGGCGATGTACCCTTATGCCAACCTTGTCATTGCCTACATATAAAGTAAAATCGGAAAACAATCCACTCTTCAAGAACGTAAAGTTTCGTTTTGCATGGTTTGCGTTTTTAATCGTATGCCATGATGGGTTTTCTCCAGAACCGGAATTGATTTCAGAGAATGAAACATTATCTTGAGACTCGGAACCCGTTAAAGTCTCCACATTAGACATGATTTGACCAGTCATGTCTAAAATTAACAAAATGGATAATTAACAACTATGAACCCAATCCCAGTTTATGTTTGACCTTAACCTTAATTAAAACTTGGCTTTAATTCTTTCAGAATTTTACATTACTTCAGAAGTTTCATATCTAGCTTTAAAGATTTGAATGAAAGGTTTAACACTTGCGAAAGACTGACTGTAAAGAAGGTTAAGATACCCAAAATGTAGTTGTTAAAGAATACATCACCGAATAAGCCATCCACATGCATTGTTTCTTGTCCTTCATAATATTTTTAAAAAATCTTAGGGTTGTAAGTCTTCAGTTGAAATACTATTTTTTGTAAAATTGTAAAATTTATACTGACTTAAAGCGTTTCTTCTGTTGTTGTATTAACAAAACTGACCCTTTATCCCAACCACCTACATTTATACGGTAAAAGAAGCATGAAATGGTAAAATTATCAACAGAGTTAAAGGAAATGGTATTGAAAAAATCCTATCCAGAAAAAAATATAACAAAATTTAATTCTTAGAAATCTGATGGATGAATACATCCCAGCCTTTTAATAAAAACTCTTATATTGAATCCCTTTTCTCTTTGTCTCCTTCAAAAACCTATTTATGACGGTACCCCTTTTATGACACTCTGGACTCTGACTAAAATTCTCTTAATAACCTTTTTTTATTGCACTGTGTGGCTCTAGCAACCTGTTGCATGTTGGAGGGATATGAATGATATGATATTGTTACACTTGTTTCTATTTATAGACATTTTAGGTAATAACACGTGCCACATTAATGTTATGCTTACGTGTCACTCATAAGATCCTTCTTATTTTATTGCATGCACGCGCCAGCAAGATACTTTTATGATCTATGTCAATCTTCTTTGTCATCGATCTCTTATAATTCTTATTATACTTATTTGTCTATACTTTGTATATCTTACTTAGCTATAACATATGAATGTATGCATGAATAGCATGGGATGCTATCGGGTATT
>JAQGAA010003788.1:0-10359 GCA_034696425.1 Isotoma viridis
TCCTTCTTTCTGTTGGTTTTTCTCTAACTTGGTCGAACTTTTAGCTAGTCAAAATTCTGTTTACAGCTACGGTTGTTTAGTAAACATGACTGAAGTTAGAAACACTGTAAAATAACCTAGATTTAATTAAAATTGAAGGTTCTCCACGTTTCTTTACAATTGAATTGACGTTACATGTGCCTGTGGTGCCACATGCCTAATTGTTAATAAATATTGACTCAATACTATTGGTTACACGTTAAACAAAGATTCAATTGATATATGAAACGAAACCAAAATTTAGGTATTTTTAACTACTTCAATATTTGTAAACCTATTTACAAACTTCATTACGGTAAACAATTGAATTTTGATTAACAAACTTCAATAGACAATCATCAGCCACCATATTTATTATTTTACTAAATCGGAGAAATGTTCCCCATTCCATAACTAGACTTTACTGAATCGAAGTGAAAGGAGTAGACACTTCACGTGCAGAAGTCTCACATGTCGTCGTTACGTCCTGTAAATATTGTACTTTCAATATTCCGATACTGTGTTTTATGGAACGGAAAATAGCCTAGAGACCTTAGGGCAGACTCAATAACTCAATTAGGTTACGTATAATCTACTTATCAGAACACATGATGGAGATACTGTGTACAGCAACACAAGTTCAAACCCATTTCCGTTTGCCTACGTATAAATGGGATTTATAAAAGCTCAGTTATACAGCCCACATGGTTACCAAAAATGAAACAAAGACCCCCAGCAGTAGCAGTAAAGAAAAACAAAATATGTGATAACATTTCATATCAGAAATCATCTAAATTAAATCGAGCATGAAATGTCCCAAAGCCAAAAGCAAATACTTAAAACATTCTCTCGCTGGCTTTCTCCTTTCCCTTGGAGTTTAAGTTTAGGTTTCCTTACTCTCTCTCCTGAAATGTTCACCTTGGGGTGTAATAAAAACCCAGTTAAAAATATTGGTCTGGCAAGATGTCGGATTTAGAAAGCTGTTGGCAACACGTATTTCAACATTCGATATTGTTTTCAATGTTAGGTCCCCAAGTTCATTATAAATGGCTTCTGTTGTGACGTTTATCCCAAGTTATTTCCAAATACTCTTTGTTTATTGGATTAGAGGTAGGTTAGTAAAATAAACGTAACCAAACAGTATATACTAAGTTTACAATTGACTGTGTTTTTGTTTCCAATCCATGATTTTATTTTTGGAGTAAATTACATCTGTAAATAAGCAAAGACGTCACCAAATAAAGCCAACTGCTGTATTAATACACTTGTGCTACACTCTTTATTACTACATCAAAGAAAACATTTTTAGCTTAGATACCTCCAGATTTCCCACAAATAACACAATTCACAAAAACAAATTGCTCAAATATTTTTAAAGACTGGAATAAACGACGCATCACACGTAGTACAAGATTGAAGTCCTCACATCAACTTCCGCAATTTAGAAGCTTACAATGCCCTATTTTCATCCTAAGCTAGGAACATTAAAAAAATAGTTCTAATGATTAAAAAACTAGGACATGGTATAATGACTGAATTACGGAAGGATGTTTAGTAGGACGAAAAAACTTTGTTCAATTTAATTACAGTAATTATTTTTTCATGAAAAACTTTCACTAGTGAACAAATTTGTAGTAAAATGTCGCATAATATGAGTTTTGTTGTTATAAAATATAATATGGGTGAAAGTTTGTTGAATAATTTAGACTGCGGTTCACATTATTGAATCATAATCATTCCCATAACAAATCATCTTGTGCTCTGTGAACTCACAATTAGTCACGCTATTTAATAGTTTCTACTAGTTCTACCTGCTTCTGCTTGAATCACGTTCGAAAAAGAGTGACTAGCAGGATACAATAAACAACAATATTTTTGTCTAGTTAGTGTTGCTTGTTACATGTTGACAGAAATTATACTAACCTAAAAATGTCAATTGTCAATTCTTTCTATAATACACATTTAATTTGTGTTTTGTTAATAAATTTATCAAGTAATATTAATTTACTTCAAGTTAAATTCATACTCGTAAAGTTAAAATGTACTACAAGTTGATGCATTTCTCGTACTAAAATAAGTCTGCGTTGCAATTGGTGATGGAAGATGAATTGCATAATGAAATTGAACACGAACACATGGGAGATGAAATTGTGTGGTCAAAGGCCTTTTCCGGGTTTTATGATACAGATTTGATTGAAGTATTGTGACATGTTATAGGCATTTGAATAATTGCATAGCCAACAGTAACTCAATGATGCTTTTAATTACAACTGGAGAAGAGTGTGGATGAACCGAAAATTAAGTAATTACTAACTCAATCCCAACCGCTCCTCTTAACAGGAAAATTACATATGCATAAGTACTTCTTCTGAAGATGTAGGTTTATTAGCTCGTCAAGCAGAGTCATTATTTTATGCATAGGAGATGGTAAAACTTTCACCATTTTGTATATTGAGGATATACACTGTATAAAGTTGAATCTGCTATCACCATCATCATCATCATCATCAAGTTAAGTTTTTACTGTCAAACTATTATTAACGTATCAACTTTTAGAGCTATTTGGATTCACCTTCTGGAATCCCCCAGTAACAATCCAACTATATGGAAGCTGAGGTAGACGGACTGTAATATCTTTGTAATGATTAGTATTGAATGGCTTGTAATTCCCAAGTCGGTCATTCACTCAGGAGAGGCTAAGAAAGCTTATTTTATTTAGTTGAAAAACTGCAAGACTAGCTAGTGCAGTACTAATTGTGTTAGTGATCTAGCATAATATGACCTTCGGTTAGGTTACAAAGTAAAAAGATATTAGACTAAACTAGTTTATAATAGTATTATATTTGGTATAAGGTTTTAAACCGTCAAGGGGGTCGTTTAATAGAATCAATAATAGTCTTCTGGTAGGTCGGTGGTCGATTCATTTAAGTAAATAAAATAGGTTTGATAAACTTTGCTGTAAAGGTATAGAATAGAGTTTTAAGTTTATGTCTTTATGGGGTTGAAGTAAAGGTATAAAATCCGTATTTTATTACTAGAGTTTAGCTTGATGGTTAGCAACATGCTATTGTTACAGGGATAATAATGCTTTCCCCAGGTTTTATAGAGTATTGATGCCAAGCTTATTACAAGAGTATTAAACTAAGGGCTTAGGTTTGGGATTCAGAGTGAGAGATGAGATCTATTCAGCAAACTGTGTGTACGTGCAGTTACAATAAAAGAGAGCTTTATTATTATGAAGAAGTTTTATGACTGCTTTCTCCAGCCAAGTTCGGTATCTTTTGGTTCGACAAGGAATAAAATATCAGAATGTAAAGAATAAATGAGAATCTTGGGTTGAATGCAGATTATTTTTAGTAGAAGTTCATTCTGAATGAGCAGTTCCAATTTGAGCAGATCAAATAAAGTTTAGGTGGGTTTAACTTTTTCTCAAGGCTCAATTAAAGGGCAAGGACTTTCATCAAATGTATAAAAGAAAAATTTAAGACTGATTTAAAAATTTAAATTTAAAAAATAAACAAATAAAATGATAAAAATAATTGTAAATAAATAATTTAAATAATAAAATAAATAAAATAATAAAAATAATTATAAATATAAAATCAGTTCTTTCAATTGAATAGCGATTTCTATTTATGCTATGTGAAAATAATAATATTGAAAATTGATACTTTTATGGTTTAAAAAATCCAAATTTTTATTATATTCCAGGTAGAAATTTATCAGACCAATTCAATTTCTTAAGCTCAAAGAACCACCTACTATTACTTAAAGTACACTACTTTAAGTACCAGCTTAAATTTTTAATGCGACCATCAATCACCTTTCATGTTAGCTGGTTATTTTTAGCCCTTTCTCATCCTCATCCTTCCGCCAACGCAATATCCCCTCATAACAAATACATTTCAAAATTTCACATCTCCTACTGTGCAGAAATCGATTTCTTTGTACCTGGGGACTAAATCTTTCAACAATTTTAAAGGATAATCCTTTCTAGGATAAGCTTTATGGTTTTTTAGTTTACTTTTTGTAACTCACCCTCACATTACATAACATGTCATTGTGAGATTAAAGCACACAACCAACATAACACAGTATCATATACCTTTTTACTGGACTACATAATACATCAAAATTGTCACTCATCATACGGTGTGAAATAGGCTTTCTCCTTGCCTTCAGAAACAGGAGTGGATTTTGTAGCTTGGATTTAAACTTGTTTTATCCTTTCAAAATATTTACATGAGGCCAATGGAACTGAACTAAGAAACTACTTTGCAATTTCTTGTCTAAGTTGAAAATGTGGTTCAGATGAAAATTGGATATTAAAATGATAGCACCTCCTTCCAAATTTTGAATTTCCTCTTGTTCCACATCCAGAAGGTAGATAGGTATATCATATACACTGTTTGTTTGTATCTAGTTTAACGACCTGGCTTGGTTCATTCAGACGATTTCCATCCCATTCCGATTTAAACCACCATCAGTAGTACCAAAGTCTCATACAAACTACTGAACCATAACTACAATCATTTCATGAACTTCCTTCCCAGACGACTTTATTATATTATGATGATCTTATCATATACACATTGTCATTTGTAAAGATGATGCTTCAAAAAGTTAATCTAGTCTTGGAATAATATGATGCAATTGGTATGATATAATAGACGTATTTTTGAGGTGGCTGAACTTTCTCTTGGTGTGAAACCTCATACCAGGTTGGGGTTTTTTGAAAGTAGTTCTTAATTAACATTAAGTACTTAAGCACTCTAATTCCTATCCATATGTCTCTGATGTGTCATTATGAAATTGTTAATTAGGTTTAGCAAAGTTTTTTCCCAAGAAAAGAAAATGTAGAGAGCGATAGAGAAATGTCATAGTTTGACATTCCAAGAACCGAGTAGAGTAATCTAGTTCAAAATGATGCAACTTGATGAAATTTTTTTGTCCCGTCCCACGAGTGCCGTAAAGAATTTCATTAAGTTCTCAACGTATGTTTAAATCGTTTGTAAAAACTAGATCACTAAGCAGATGCCCTCATTTCAAATGTATGTATGTGTATTATAGAATTCTTTCTTTGTCATTCTATGGAGTTTTCTATTTGTAGATTTCTTTTCGTGTCTTTTCATCCTTTCCCTGTTTTATCTTTTTTGGACTCCCTAGAAGCTCTTAAAGAAATGGGGACAAGAGTAAGTGAGGGAACAAAGTTTAAAGATGAAATTCTTTTGAGTTATTCAAAGAGTGTAGGTGAAAGTATTTTATTATTTGTGATACTTTTAGATTTTTCACGCTTAATAATGTGATCTTCAGACATACAATACTTGAATACTTGGGTGGACTAGTGGGTATGATTTGTATTTAAAATCCACAAAAAAAAGAGTGGTGCCATTCATGATGATCGATTGCCTTGGAGCCATGTCAGAGTCGTTAACCTGGGACATATTCATCCATTTTCATATTACGCTTTTAAATTTCAAAGAATTCAAAAGAAAAAGGAAGTTTCGATTGAGATTGGAATGGTTTCAATCATTTTGCTATGTTTCAGGAAAATACTTTGAGAGGTTTCAATTGAAATCAGTTCGAAGAAACGTGGAATCTAATTTTCGCTGCTTTAGAATTGCAAATTGCCAAAGTATTGTTCACTTAATGTCTGGTATGATACAATGTGTGGTAGTAGCCTCGTGATTTGTGAAATCGCACGAATATTATGTGTAAACAACTATTTCCTATAAATTTCCATTTTATGTTATTCAGCACAGCATACATTTTTTTCATTCACATAATTTCGTTTCACTTTCCAAAAAGGGGAACCTTAATTAGGTCGACGATTCCATAAAAATGATAAACAGGAGCAGTTCCTGTAGTTTAAGCAATGGTTGGAACTTCATTTCCGTGGATTCATCCAAAATAACAAATTGTATTTATTACCCTCACCCCGGTCTACTTGGTATATTGGATTTCTAAGATTATTCTAATTTTGTGCTTGAATTTTATTTTGTATTGAGATTAAGTTACTCGTATAAGTACAACGGACCTCTAATGATAAAATATAATATCAGAAGCAATAAACTTTTGTGGTTCCGGAGCAATTCCATTATGTATTCGATATTATTACCGTTGTTGAAAATATATTTATGTTATGTTCGAATCGATGTAATATTTGCATGAGGTTCTAATTCTAAATTATTTCCGCATTTGTACATGAACTGAGCTGGATTATATTGCACTGCTTATTTTATAAGTACCCACAATGAAATATTTTATGTTTGATTATCCTTTTGGCCTCAAAAGTTCTATTGTATTTGTATTTCTTCAAGCTCGTTCTATTTTGGTACCAGAATATACTTTCAAGCTTAAAATTTTGTTAATTAGTAAAAAGTTTTTACAATGAAGGTCGAATTCAGGTTGACAAAAAAAGGAGACAATTGTGGTGCATGGAAAGTTTGTCATCATTAATGTGACAGTCAGAATTCGAACGTATTATAGCAAATAGGCTTGTTCCTCTGGAATATTCATTTGTTAATCTTTCACGCTTTAACCTCTAGACTGTCATATGCTATACATGATAGTCAGCAAAAAAGTAGGTAATTTTAAGAATAACATTATCATTCTGCCAGATCTTCCGCATTAAAGCATCAAAATTAGGTAGCTGTCATAAACAAAGCTTTTAGGTATGATATACTTCAGGCAAGAAAATTATAATTAATTAGAGAATAATCTCATTAGCATGAAAGGAAACTTTGAATATGTTCTTGAAATTCATATTACCATAAAAAAGCCAAAATTAACAGTATCCTCAATTTTATTATTTTCAGAACTCCTATGGCCTACATTGCTTCATGTCACCGCTTTCGGGAACAATTTGCATCCATCCTTTTCAGCCATATAATGAATTCCCCACAAAATTCAGCATGTAATCAAAACAGCCAACGACAAAATGGACAAAAACATCGAAATAACTCTAATAGTAGTAGCATCCGAGGTGCTAGTTGCAGAAACCATGCAAAAGGACAATGTCCAAGTCGATTTTATTCTAACCCGATTAGTAAGGGAAGTGCTAGACAATTTTCATCTTCAATGCCAACTCGGTCTGCCACAACTAGTGGGATCCCTTGCTCTGGAATCACAAGAAATTCCATTTCAATATCTACAAACAACACTTCTGGAGGTCTATCAGTTTCTAGAAGTCTTGGGGGCTCTGTCAAATCCAACAGAAGCTCACTGAAGCGAACAGCAACAACAGTAAGAAGGAAAAGTAGCCGTGGATTAATCGGTGCTGACTTTATCATTCCAGATTCAGACTCAACTGCAATTCTGCAAGTTGAGGATTTAAGCAATTCCAAAGAGACCCCTACTCCAAGCCCAACAATGACTGAGAAAGACAATGACTGCAATGATAGTGGTAATTGTAGACGAGGTCATACTAGTTTATATGGTAGTTCTAATCGTAAAGGTACTTCAGCATTCTGCTCCAGTATTCAAGGCACTATCACAACAATTACAAACTGTAATAATCCTCACAATTTGCACACAATTTTACAAAATTATGGATATGAGTTTGATGACTTTGGGCAGCTAGTTTAGAAATAGTCATTTAAATATGTTAGTTGTCCAATAGCTATTAAGTGTACCTGTTTTTCAGCCAAACACAATTATATAAATTTAACCATATGTACCTAACTAAGACTTGTATGCATAATATACTCATTTACTTCATGGTTTTCTAATAAAGATAGAAATAGTTTAAATATCTTACTCAGTATTACATAAAACATAATGTATTAATTAATGCAATCATTTTAAGCAACGGATTACGCTAAGACTGATTTTCGAAAAGAAAAACGTGTACCTAAGTTAAGCAATTTAGATTTAGTTTAGCTTTTTAATCAATGGCAATTTAACTCTGATACCTAATTAGTAATTACTTACAAGAAAGCTAGATTATAATTGCAGCATTTATTTTATTAATGTTAATAAAATTAAAAACGATGAAGCTTGAAACTTCAATATTATATAATAAACTCTATCTCGTACATGCACAGAAAAAGTAAATTTTTTATTAAACTTTTGCCCACGACCCAAGGGTAAAACGCAGATAGGCTAGGTAGTACAGTGATAGATTAATGAGTTTAGCATATTCAAATGATTTCGATCATGGTAGACTTGCAGACACCTGTGCTGTTTGATGATGGTGTTTGATTGTCCGTTTCAAGTAGTTATTTAATACTATTAACTTATCTCTTATTAAATATGCTAAATAGTTTTATAAGTCTCATCTACCTCTCACACTATTATCATCACCATCTTATAATAAAATATACACCCATTTACTCACAAATCTCAAATAAAAAAAATATTTATTTTTACCTAAAGAGAAACTCTCAGAGTTCATTAAGTATTTTTTACTTACTTATATCCAAACTAAATTTAATCTCTTGTTCATTGAGAAGTAGCAAGTATAATGTACGAGTACATTATACTGTGTCTGCAGTCCATGTATATTATTCATGTTTAATAATGCAAAATGCATATAATTCTCTTAAGTCTGTTATAATTGTAAGAATATGTTGAATTATGTACATACTCTCATACATAAATTACTATTATCTTATCTTGCATATGTGTATGGTGTACTTACTAGTTATATATCTTGTAAGGATAATGTGACACACCTGTGATGATTATTTGTACCTACTTGAATTGTAATTGTACACACCGGTACGGCACACACATTCTAAATGCATGAATAGGGTTATGTTATGTAGCTTAAGTGTTAAAATTAACATTATTATCATTATTATTGCCATGTTATATCTGTGTGTAAGGAGGATGTTTAATGGTTAAAATAAAATCTCATGGACAAGAGAGTGAACCTTACTTGACTACAAGAATAAGTATTTATTTGATGAAATTATGCGAAGAAGACACCTGAATGACGAAAAAAGGCAAAAATTAGGGAGTGTTTTTTAAGTGGTAATAATATAAAATAAGGGATAGGCTTTTAATGCTTTGAAAATACTGGCTCTGACTTGATTCTTATTGTAAGAGCTTTGTTCGCAGTTGTATTGTATGTCATACCTACACCAATATTGAATTCTATTCACTACTTTTCATTTATATTATTTCATTATGCATCATCTCATCACAGCATCATCATCATCATCATCTAAAGTTGCCTTTGATGATTATGGGGATGATGATGGTGGTGGTCGTGGTAGCAAAAGCAAAGGTGATCATCTTGTTGAATCCGAGAATTCATAAAGATATCTTTCGTCTTATTATTATTATTATTGTTAGTTTTGAGTTTGAGTTCATAGTATAGCTATTACGGTGATGGTATTAGATATTACAACAGTACCATAACTCCATTACTAAAAGGCACTGACTGACTACTTTCTGACAATAGAGTTAATGATGGAAATGGAATGTTTGCCCTGAAGACAAAATCAGAATGTAATGGAAGACAACAGAATTTAGGGAACAGACAAGATAGAGCACAAGGGATTTTTATACCTTAAGAAGGCATCAGACACTACATTACTACTAAATAAAACACAAGGGTTTATTCCTACCTAATGAACTTATATACTCAGATGCCTTTAGCATATAGGTGACCAGGATAGTCTTAAAGTCTCACTAAGTCATGTCATCTACTTATAATATATAAGTTTAAACAGAAATAGTAAAAATATTGTATACTCCAGAACTAAGCAGCTATGCCAGCCAGGTCGAGTAGGGTAAAATAGGTAAATAACTGACTCTAAGACAATCTAGAACATTTTACCTCAAGTCCTTAACAAAAGAAAAGTAAAACACATAGAATGCATGTCCCTAAACGACTCAACAACTAACTTTTTACCTTAAGACTTTACTTGCTTGCATGCATATAATAAGAGCGTTGTTACATTGCATTTTATGAGATAAGAAGAGGAATTTTAAAATATTTTATTGTTTGAAAGCCCTACAGTATTCTTTTAAGGAACCCACACTACTACTAATACTATACACACGCAAATAGAGAAACAAGACAAAATTAAATACCATTATTATTAACATTTTCAAATACATAAAGACTAATAGTGAATAAGCCATCGCCATCACAATAATTGCATATAGTTGCACTATGTATTTGTATTGTGTACCGACTGACTTTGGTTTATAGATGGACAAGTGTACCTTCTTTCGTACTTCTGAGGTATGGGGGTAACAATAAGTAATAGAGCTTGTAATAATATGTGGTATTGAGTTGTTCTCGTAGGTAGATAGAGATACAATATAGAATACAACCTATGTGATCATCTTCATCATCAAAAGAATTACCATCATCTTTATCATGGA
>JAQGAA010003789.1:0-10356 GCA_034696425.1 Isotoma viridis
CCTTTGTTCTATAGATCGATTAAAAGGTACCAACGAAATCAATGCACAGCTCTTAAATGCAATTAACTTGTCTCGGAGACTTCACATGGTACCTTCTGTCGTTCTGTCTTTCATGACAAGTATGTCATTCGATTTGCTACTGTGTCGCAGTATCTCAATGAGAAAGACATTGGTATAAAGTCATAAGTACTTTATAATTGGCGTTATCATAATCAGTACAAGTCAATCTCTTGATTTGATAGAGTATTTAAAAAATTATACAATTTCCTTTGTTCTATAGATATAGCTTGGCGGATTGTAGACGAGTTCGCCACAGCGATTCTCCGAACGTATGAAGCTGAAGATGAAGAAGTTCTAACGCCTCTGTACAACAAGCAACATGAACACGACGCTGTTGACAAAGAGCATCCAGATGCACTAAGAGACAAGGAAGAGAAAGAAGCTATGGATATAATCACTAAGAAAAACGAAGAGGAAATTATCAAAGCTGCTGACTTTGTTGCTGTTGATGGCTCTTGGAGTACTAGTCAAAAAGATGATGTGAAGAACTACGACATTTATATCCGAAGTCACCCTAAGGACTTGGAAGACAAGGAAGTTCGTGACTACAAAGTAGAGAAAATACCTTCTATGCTTCGATTTGAAATCCTCGAGTTGATTGACAAACATACGAAGTCGGGATTCAAAAAGTAGTCCACCTAGCCCCAGCCCCACCCTTTTACTAAATACCATGATTCCCATAATCATAATGTAGCTTGAAGACAGAACAGTGATCAGTAATTATTTCAGCATCCATCTAAAATCTAAAAAATCTAGATGCGCCCCAAAATTTGTCTCATGTTGTACTTTTGTATTGTCGCAATATATTCCCAAAGTTGTAATGTAAACTGGGAATTAAAGCTTTTAGTGATGGTGTGATGGATGAGTGATGAAGATGATAATGAGATGATGATTAAATATTGCGTTTTGCGTAACGACCACTACCACTACTCGACCCTGCGGAATCTGTTTTTTAAATATTTATACAATTATTTTTTTTACTATAATGAAAGGTACTTTAATAAAAGGTTCTTTTGCGATTATTCAATGCAAGAAGATCTCTGCAATTTATCGGACGGGGGAATTATTTATAAACTTACGTTATTCGGAGATTTCTTTACAAATGTGGATATAACAACTGTGAACTACGAGGTGCCATAGGTTAAAAGTTGTCTCATTCTGTTAAAGATATTCATTGTGGGAATGGGAATGTGTTATTATTGTCTGTTCTGTTGTTAAGTTGTTACATCCAAATTCCAAAGTAACTCAAGCAAAACTCAACCTCAACTCAATAGAAGTATACTTTCAAATCAATTATAAGGTTAGTTAATTGTTTAAATAATTATAATGAAACTCTGAAATTTGAAAGTCATTATTTTAGTCTGGTTTTAATTCAAAGGAGAATGGGTACAACAACGGGTGCAAGAGAAAGAGCCTTATTTTGTCAAACCCTGGGTCCTCTTATTCGGGGATTGGAAGGTCGTGAAGTTATAGTGGAATTAAAAAATGAAATTGTTGTTCATGGGACTTTACAAGTTGTTGATTGGTAAGTTTTCAAAAAGTAAAATGTCATAAATCAAAATATTGCTAATTTGAATGATAAATAATATGTAAAATGGGAATTAATTTTAAATTAACGATTTGCTTTTAAAATTTTGTTAAATTTGCAGCTTTATGAATTTGACAATGAAAGACGTAAGGATGGTAAAAGCAGATGGTACACAGATCAAATTCGAATTTTTCTTTTTACAAGGCAAGAATCTTCGTTATGTACGAATTCCTGATGATGTAAGTCTGCACTTTATTATAAATTTTTTACTTTATTTTACTACATATAAGAGAATTCTTTAAGTGTTAGATCGACCAAATTATTAAATTAATCTTTGGAATGATTTATAATATAAATGCAGGTTGACATAAAGAAAGTTCTATCGGATCAGCTTGACATCGTTACAGGAAAGAAAGCTCGAGAGAAACGTCGAAGGGCTAAAGAAAAGAGGGCGAATTGGCTGCGGAAAAAATCAGATAAAAATATGGCAGAGGAACTACAGGCCCTTGCAAGAGGTGGTATTGGAGGAAGTGGTGATACTTCTACAACTTAAAAAATAGGATTTAGAGTTTGAATTATAATTAGGAAGAAGATTTTGAAACATAAATAAATTGATTTTTGAATATAAGTACAAAGAAAAGTTTTGAAAAGGAATAACAAAGATATTTTTTAAATATTTTGAAACATCTTGTACTATAAAGCTAATGGGAATACGTGGGCAGAATATTAAGTTACTAATACTAATACTTTAAAGGGCTGAATTTATGTGATAATACTTTTATAAGAGGAGAGTAAATATTGTTGTAAAGACATTGTTCTTATTGTGTTTTTGTGATTATTGCTACTTTCCTCAAAAGCATGGACTTGTAGCTTGAATAATACTGTAATTGAAATTGCAAAGAAATCAGTCTCTATGCAGTACTTCGAATATTATCCTATAATTATCCTCAACTGTACGTGTCAAACGTTTTATTTTTCAGCATTACTTCAATAGCATTTACCTGCTTAAGCCTTCGAATTTTATTTTATTTTCTAGAACCAGCTTGAAAAAATCTAAACATCATTCATAAGACATCAATCTTTAGAACGGAGTATCAAAGACATACTTGCAATCATTGTACATTGCATAATATTCATATAATCTACACATTGTGATTGCTCATTATAGAACTCGCTAATAAATTACTTATTTGTTAAAAATGTCATAAAAGTCAAGTATCTTGTTTCGATGTAGGCCTTTTGGAAGCATATAAGTTTCTTTAATTTCATAAGCTGCTAAGTGTGAAATTGGCTTTCTTGTCACTTTCAAGGTGAAAAGTAAATTATAAAGAATCCAACTAAAAAATGGAGAATAAATCAATATTCCTTTTCAGAATCTCTCCATCTACAATTTCAAGGTATCAAAGAATAAAAACATTAATTTTGTATAATTCTTTTGAGTGCCTGCATGAATCCTTGTCAAAACATTTTGTGAATCTCAGCTCCCAGCATGGTTTATGAAAATATCAAATGTCAATATACTATTCCAGCCCATTCAATCTATTAAATAAAGTTTTGAATAACATTAAATTACACCTTGTTATTTCTCTTTGTGTTCTCTGAAAGGTTGTTTATCTAACTTTGCTCGAATACTTGAATAAGGAAGTAATTTCCCAAAAAAGTTGTTCTGAATCGTATAACAACTCATACTTTGAATACTTTCTATTTTTCATTCCATTATAATCCAATTTGTAAACTGTATGCATAAAAATAAGGCAATTTTACCATACAAAAACAACTATGAAATTTGTTACTCTAACTAGTATACTATATCCTATCTACCCACGCTCTGAGCTCAAGTCCTTGAAATGCTGGAAAAACAACAAATTTGATTCGATATCTGATATTTTCGTCACATACCTTATATTTATGAGGTTTGCGGCTTTATATGTACGTTACTTTCACTTCATATAAAAAAGTATCACACTGACGTGTGCCGTTCTTCACAAGGCTTCATTATTATTACAAGTTAAGAAATTTTGTAGCCATATTTACTTTACCAAAAGCGTATTTCAGAAGAACCAGTCTACTACTATAATAGAGAAAGTTTTAATTGATTTTAACTCAAAATCACTAAAGTTTAGAAAAGTTATATGCAAAAAGATGTCATTACTCTTGGAATTACATACCAAATCAAATAGCAATCACGCTTCATGGTTCTAAAACTGCATTGACATAATGACATTTAACATAGAAGATGAGTT
The DNA here is from genome assembly GCA_034696425.1 of Isotoma viridis. Classification (NCBI taxonomy): domain Eukaryota; kingdom Metazoa; phylum Arthropoda; class Collembola; order Entomobryomorpha; family Isotomidae; genus Isotoma; species Isotoma viridis. The sequence continues at coordinate 3,832 of JAQGAA010003789.1, forward strand.
CAACAGCAGTACGATTACCTATGTCCTTTTAAACCAAAAGATTTAAGGTCTTGTGGCTAATTAGGATAAAATATAATGATTACTAGTTACTACCCTACCTAATAAACCTTCATTTATCTCAGCTTGGCCTTGGTAATTCTTGAAATTTTGTGAATTATTCCAAAATAATATTCTATCCATATATATCTATATATATACCGCAAGGACGACGTAGGGAAGCAACAGTAAGTCTAGAGCACAAAAGGGACTTTTTTAACAAGAAAATAACATGCGTCACAACTTTCTCCATAGGTTCAGCCCTCCTCCGTTCCCAAAATCTCTGTGAGAGAGAAGGCTGCTGTGGGTTACGTATACTGTTGTACTGATTCCAGGGAATGATGAAAAACAGAGAAGAACCCCTAGCACCCTTTTCTATTTGCTTCCCTATCTTTACACTTTTGCCTTTTGTGTATATACAGTCGTATGATCACTACTTCTTCTATTCCATATGGATCTGGATGATTGGAGTCTTGTAATATTCCTTGCACTTCATGGAAAAGGATTTCATGAAGTTACGGTTCTAATACTGACTGGAGGGACATTGTACATAAATTACTTGAGTGATTTCCGTTTACCTTTTTAACCATTTCAAATTAGTTTGTACATACTCTATTGAATAGTTCCATTATCTTTGGCATAATACAAATTCAAGGATTTGAGCTAGCATGGGCAATTTATTAAATCAACAAGATTAAAGCTTAAGAATATCAATATAATATATCCAGTGCCCTTAGGTATTAAATGTTGATTACTTTCCTGTAATGACTTTATCATGAGTTAATTAACTTTAAGTCAATAATAATATTAAGCTTGGCTTCACAAGAAATTAATTTTGTGTAAATTGTAGTAAATATCAAATTAGAGATGGTTTATGAACATGACTTTGTTTGCTACCCGATTCAATTTTCACCGTGGAGTTTCACCATGATGATGATCGTGATGGTGATCATTTCTCTCTCTGATGATTATATATACTTTGTCCAGGATTTTAGAAGGATATGGATGTTATTGAACCCTCTATCTGAGCTCAAGGCTCATTTTATTAACTTTATATAGAAGAAACATCTGAGAGAGTCTTATTACGAGTACGACCCTCCTGGTCGACTTGACATGATCCATGATCAGATCAAACACACCGAAACTAGATCTAATAAGAGAACATACCCAATTCATGTGGAAGATTCATTCTACTAATGTTAAATACTATTATCAGATAGCTTTCTTATCTAGAAAGTGTAGTATTATCTTCATAGCATTCCCTTGCACATTCTCAAACCCCACCAGACCGAGTAGGGTATTAGAGGTAGAAAAAGTGACAGATTCATTTGCCCATTCCTTCGATCTTTCAGGTTTGACAGTTCAATTTTATCCAGAGCTTTGAATATGTTAATGCGTGCTACTACCTTTGGAGAAAATATAATAAGTTTTTGTAATAATGGTAGGCAGTAGTGGTGGCTGTGACTGGCAATGTGGTTAAAAGGTGAAAGTGCTAATCTTTCTCTTTACGTATAATAGAAAGTAAATTAATACTTCCGGTTTGTCTCTAGATCGTTTTTTCTTGGCTTAGAATTTTTACTAAAACTTTGTTATAAAAATGACACAAAAAATACGATTTTGCAAGAGGAAATAGCTAATGTGTAGTAAGGGGAAAATGAAACATTCAATTAGAGTAGGTTTCAAGGTTGAGCTTTTACTCGTGTCAACTGTATGGTACTTCAGCAGCGTTTATGGGGCCCTTTCAGTCGTATCCGAGGACACTGGGGATGTTGTGAGGATTATTGATGAGAAGAATATTCGATCTATGAGCGATGCTCTGGAGGTAAATGGACATTTTTAGCGATTTTTTTACTACACAAGATTTGCAAAGGTCATGATGGTCCATTTTAAAATAAAAATTTAATGTTATCAAAATTATTCCTAAATTTAAGGGCTATTTGATTCCTGCCAATCCATTCAATGGCTGCACTAGCCCTGACCCACCGCCGAGTTATGATGACTTGGGTGGAGTTAGTGGTAGTGCTGGGAATAATGGAAGTCGAAATGGAACTGCGAATGGAAATATTGTTCCAAAGAAGTGGGTACTTCTGGCTATTATAACAGAGTGTGACTTGACCACTAAAGCAAGGAATGCTCAACAAGCAGGATACTCTGGTCTTATTGTTATAAATATTGGAACAAATAATTCCCATCTGGTACCTTGGGTTACTATGAGATTTCCTTTGGCAAAGATTAATCACGTTGTTGTGGGCGAATATGATGGACATTTACTTCGATATAATTACTCATATCCTGAAAATAGGTGAGAGTTTTAATTTAAAATCATTTTAATTTGTTCGTTATGATTTTTACGACTGATGTGTCAATTTTTTTCAGCTACTACATAAGATTTGACGAGGATCATTTTTATCAAATTCTTTGCTACGTTCTTGCTGGAATCATACTCGTACTGCTTTCCACAATGTTTTTACTGTTTTGGTTCCAAATATGCTGCACTATCGTTGCAATGGTATGGAAATGTTTTTTTGCTTGAATTTGAAATAGTATGAAAATAACCTGAGGAAAATGCTATTAAAAATTACTATACGAATGCTTTGTATTGCTATTTTAAATTGTTAGATTTAACATTTATTGTTTTTAAAGCGCTTGCCACACCGATTTGGCCAAAGAGTTCAACGCTGGCTTCATCCTGGAAAACGGAGACTGACCCGACCTATGTTACAATTCATTCCAGTACAGAACTGGACACATACTGATACCTTTCAAGTTTGTGCTATTTGCCAAGAAGATTTTAAAGAAGAAGATAAAATCCGAGTCTTGCCGTGTGTACATGGTATGTTAAAAAATTTACAATCGTTTCTTGGAAGTTGAGGCGATCAATTGAAAAATTCTATATTATTCAAGCATTTCACTCCGTCTGCATTGACCCTTGGCTGTTAAAAAGAAGTCGCAGATGTCCAAACTGCATGCAGAGAGTCAGACTCCCAAACGACCATGATGACGAAGAAGAAAGTGAATATTCAAATCACACCAACAATAGAAATCAATCCCGAAGAAGGTGCAGTCAATCTAGTCATGACCATCGTAATGGTAACAATGGTGAAGGTAATGGGAGTGATAGCGCTCCATTACTTCAACTTCCGGAATCTCCAAAGAATACTAGAATCACAGTCACTGAAGAATCTTTCGAGCAGCAACATATCGTAACGGCAGAACCAGTCTCTGAACGGGAAGCGAACCCTTCTATATCTGGAGCCGAGGTAAAAAAGTTTTTATTTGAAAGACTTTTCAAAATGACAGTGGAAGTTTTCATTTATTAAATTAAAAATCCTATTCAAATTCAGGACACATCATCAAACAGAGATTGGCAACTAAAACATTTCCTACAGAATTTCAACTACGTCCCTTCCGATAATTCAAATTCTAAATCATGTTCTGAAAACTCTAACTCTGAAAAATGCACAGGTCGAAGGGCTACTGATATTCCATTGTGTACGATTAAAATATGTAAAGCAGAAAATCTTTTAGAGACTTGCTTAGACGTTCCTCGATCTCCTTCAGTGGATGAAGTAAAGGACCAATTTGTTCCACCTGAACTCGAACCTACGATTACAACAGTCACAGCACTTCTAACAACACTACCTAGCATTTCTATACTTGAATCAGTACTTCTCACAAGATCTGTATCAAACCCTGGCTATATAAGCAGTGGGGATGAGGAAAGTTTAGGGACTGAAAGCGGTGATGCTGCTGATGATAATGGCGATGAAGATGGTGATGGTGAAGATGGTGATGATGACGACGATGACGAAGATGATCAAGCTACTGAGGAACAAAACCTATCATCATCCTTCGATGCCACAACAATCTCAGAAAGTTTACCTAGAGATGAATCAATGCTTTCAAATATCTCTCAAGCAACTATTGATATTGAAAACGGAAGAACCAGTATTTTAGAAAATCCGCAAGAGGCTGAAGATAATTTTGTAGTCGGTATTCATCATAATGATGATGGTCAGGGTGAGAATGCACATATTTATGAGGGTATTTGGTGTGATTCTCCAAAGCAGGAGAAAGTCCATAAAGGTCCAGATGATCCCAAAAGTGGAGGAGGGGATCCTAGGCCAGGTCAAGACCACTTGACTCCTTAAAAATCCAAATCTCCAAAAAATTGCCGTCAGCCCAAGGTTTTTATAAATATTTAAAAATAACAATTTTAAAAAGCTTTCATTAATTGATACTCAAGTTTAAATGTTTAATGCACTATTGCAATATCAGAATTCTCTTGAATTGGTAAAGTACTTAGGAAATTTTTAATTTCTGACACAAGTGATAAGAAAATAATTTAATGTTCTCAATGAATTTATCTGTGTTATTTAAAAGATTGCATCGTGTCATAAACATATATACATATTAGGTACATAAGATACCCTCAAGTAATTAAAAAAGGGCAATGCCAATGTTAACTAATGTATCTCATTTCCGAACTCAATGTTGACTTTGAATTGTTCGCTGAAAGCGACTTCATCTTCATCATCTACTCTTATTATAAATCCTACGTACATTATATGTTAATCGAGCTATATTTCATCCGTGTTACGTGTCAAATTATAAACATGGTGGAATTATATATTATTAATATGTAATTAATATATCAATGATTTTTACTAATTTAGAAATACAAGAAATCTTTCTGGTTTTTAGAAACTCATTATAGTATATTAAACGTTTAGTAATTATTTTTTTATTTTTCAGACGTAACTTCTTATTATAGTTTAAATCCTACTGACTGTACTGACAGTATTCATGAATTTCATTAAATTTGCAATTAACTTTGACAATTCGTACTGATTGGAAAATTTAATTTTTCTAATGCACAAATTACTTTAAAAGAGCCCATATTATTATACTGATATAATATTATTGTGTGTAATATTTTATTGTTAAATGTGCCAAATAAAAGCAAAACGCTATAATATTGTATGTGTAATTCATGCTAATTAGTAAAATGCTGTCTATTTTATTTTCTCATACATGCATGCTTGCATTAACAAGTTAATACCTAAAGTGTTGACTGACACTGAATTTTTACCTGGTTAACTAAAGCATTAATCTGTCACGTACATTTCCAACTACTGTCAGTATGACTATTTGGGTTAAAACCAAAACCTTCTGTTCTATAGTTTATGTATAAACAATAGGCGTATCAAACTCAATTCAAATAAATTTAACCCAAGATTTTACTACGTTTCAACTAAAAGCTAATTTATTACAAAAATCGACAAGTAACATAAAAGCGTATTATTGATAGCTCTGGCTTTATGTTCGATACTTAAATTAATTTAATTCAATATATGAAAACATGTCGAAAAGCCTTATTTGTGTTATCTTACACTCATTTCCTCTCCAAATATTTGCTGACATGTATCATATCACTGAATGAATTTTGTCTTTTGTTAAAAATTAAATAGATTGTCTATGAAACGACCAATCTTCAGACAAATGAGATAAATTCTGCTTAAAATTTACCAACATCCTTTTCTTGTACATTAGTCATAGCTTTAACACATTTTTAACTTATTTTATTACTCATATCATAACATCATAAACTATAGAGTCATAATCTCATAATAACCATAAGCATTCATAAAATTAAATTAACATTGTCTATGCAACTCGCATTATATTCTGGCATTCAAGCAACTCTACCACAACACAAGAACAAAATCTCTATCTAATCTCTCACTTACTGGCTCTTTCGTGAGCTTCAACCAGTTTCAACCTTCAGATATTTGCTTTTTATCGTAAAACTAAAAACAATCCAGTTTGTTTAGAAAGCGCCTTATGAACTTAATATATAGCATTACTATGCAACTTTTCTAACTGATAATTTATATAACTACCATTTTTATAAAACTAAACTTTAGATATGAAAAATGAAAGATTATTCCAGTATTTCGTAATGAATGACTGATTAAGGTTATCAATTTCATTATTGTTTTTTTTCAGACTAAATAAATTTTTTTTTCATATATTACGCATAACATCACAATGCACAATGCAAAAAAAGATAACATAACCATAAATACATTTAGCATAAAGTGTAATATTATTGATCGCCATGTGTGTGTGTGTGTAGTTAGTTAGTAGTTGCTGTGTTTTTAGAGTACACATATATGGTAGAAGTTTCACCGAATGTGAATATAAGACCTTACATTAAAAAAATTAAAAAACATGAGTCAGACTCCTATATTTGCATATTTGATATTAGATTGGGAAGGATGGATAAATGTAAAAAAATACTGCACTGGAACTAAATCCTCTTAAACCTTTGCAATAATAAAACAATATATTATTCAAAAACTATATGTAGTGATGGTAAAATATTATTCAGAAGAGTAAAAACTTTTCCAGATTATAAATAAGTTAATTTATTTATCAACACGCAAAAACATTTTTGATATCTTTGACAAAACAAAAGTGAAATAT
>JAQGAA010003790.1:0-10355 GCA_034696425.1 Isotoma viridis
GCTGTGACAATAAAAAATACAATCTAACAAGGATCCAATAATAAGTGACAAGTTGTTTGCTTGTGAAACGTCTATTTCCAAAGTATGGAATCTGTATAAGCTCGAGTCTCATAAAAAGATGCCTTCCTGTAATCCAGTGTAAATTTAAGACAAACATTTACATGTTAGCTGGGTTATGATTAGAATGTTTTATAAAAATGTTTTGCTTTATTTAGTTTTTAGATTTCGATATCCAAGAAAGGAGTTTAAGATGTTTTTAATTCAATTTACCTAACTCTGGGTCTAATTAGAATATCATACGTATTTTACATGCTCCTAGCTAAGTTAGAGCAAAATGTAACAAAGAAGAAGTTTTATACTATATCGTTTTTCGTAATCCATTAAAGGTTGCAGGGTTGTTTTCTGCAAAATACAGAGGATTTTTTTTCACAAAGGCAATAATATAATATGATGGCATGTCCCATTAAGTAAAACAATTTTTTTGCATCGGTAAATTGCAATTCAGACGGAGCACCCTAGTTTTGGAATAAAAAAGGTACTTTGATTTATCCTGCATTTACCCTAAGTTAGAACGAAACCAAGCAAGCTACCTTTTTTACAATTATTGAAAAAATTGAATTATTAGTATCATACATTCACATCTCACGTCTCAAGGACTAATGGGTCATCCACCTGCATGTATTAATCATATATAATATATAGTACATGGACTCATTTGTTCTGCTCTCGAAGACAAAAACGAAACTTTCCAAAATGCACAAGACTTCATTCCTATACAACAAGTATATTAAGTTTGAGCAAATTACTCTCTTTTTCACATGGCTAATTATCCATTAGTTATTCCTATATTATAAATTTTATAATACAAAATATGCAATATAAATTTTATTCTATATAGGCTACCAGAGTTCACGTTCCATTTTGTTTAATGAAATTTTTTTATTAGTTGTAGTTGTAAGTTTTAGGGCGAAGGACTTTTTTAGGATGGAGATATGAACATGACTTTGATCACTGTTCAATGAAATTCTCTTTCCAACAACTTACTTCAACGTTACACCATTAGTTATTGTCATTTGTAGTTAAGCATTTGTATTTGAATTTGCATTTTTGTTAAGTAACAAAATTTATTTGTTCATAGAAAAATACAGCTAATTTATTTATTCAGGGTGTACACGCTTAGAATTGTGCTTATGTTATTTTATCAATTACCAATTTATATATATTTAGTACTTGTATATCGCATGCAAACATGCATACGTGAGGTGACAATATTAAAGTATATTAAAATTCTTAACTTCGTAACAACTTAAAGGTTTGTTCTACTGACCCCGAGCTCTGTATAGGTACAGTAGGTACACTTTACTAAAAAAGAGTTTGGAGGATCGAAGGTCGAAATTGTTTACTTCTTACTTATACTTATCATGCAATCCCCATGTTTTGATTGCATTTGTTATTATTGTTATATTATTAAATTACTCAACAATTACTATACAACAAAACTTATATACCTTGTTACTCTCAGGGTAGTTTATTACAACCCTCAGAAACCGGTTCTTTGAGTGTTTTTTCATTCTAGGTGACATGACCATTATTAACATGTCTGAGAAGCGTAAAACTTTAATGATGATATAACGTTATGTTATATAATGATATATATGCCTTGTGAACACGGTGTTCTATTGTGCTATTGCAACAATCAATGAGGAAGATGAGGTGGAGGAATCAGGTAATAATGAGATGATGCTTTGTTTGTAAGATACCTTATTGTGTTGGAATTGCAATATTATTTTACAACTATGTAAACTAGCAGTTTTGTTTTGCTCTTGACTGTGAATCTATCTAACTGCCTTCATTCTTCAACCGAATACACATTGACGAACAACTACACAAAGGATTTTTGGAATCGTCCTTATGAAAGGCTTATTAACGCTGCTGAATATTCGGAACATTACATGATGTGTGACTTTAATCAGGTAATAATAATTTTTGCAATTGTATCATTTCTACTTAAATCATAGGTTCCTGGTCTCTGATTGTGTAAAGCTTTTGTTCCAAAATTAGATCGTAAGTGAGCTTAAAACCACTTTTGAATCTGGAAGATCCAAAGATGTTCAATTTCGGTTGACCCAATTGAAAAATCTTGTACGACTTTATGAAGAAAATGCTGATGATTTGGTCAAAGCCTTGCATGATGACTTGAGAAAACCAGAGTTTGAGGGTTACATGTATGAAATTCTACTTCTGATTCGTGATGTTAAATCAGCTATTCAAAACATTGGAAAGTGGAATAAGCCAAAGAAGCTTGGGAAGAATTTTGTAGCTTTTTCAGATAATGTTTACTATGATTATCAGCCTCATGGAGTCGTAAGTCTTAAAGATATTTATAAATCTTACAAATTAACATTTACATTAAAATTGTTATGCAAATTTTTTTGTGACTGTAATTTTATATGATTCTCCATAATAGGTTTTAATCATAGGCCCATGGAACTATCCAATTCATTTAACCATGATGCCTTTGGCAGGGGCTATTGCCGCAGGGAATTGTGTACTCGTTAAGCCTTCAGAAGTTAGTAGCCACTGTGCGTCCTTAATGTCAGCTTTAATACCAAAGTATTTGGATCAAGAATGTTTTAAAGTTGTACAAGGTTTGTTTCCTACAAAGTTTATAAATTGTCGGTTTAAGCAATTAAAGTTGTTATTGCATGAAAGACACATAATATGTGAAAAATGACTCACATCGTGTGAGTATAATATCAAAGAAATAGCTATAAGAAATAATTTTATTAAATGTTGGGAATGAAATGCAGGAGATGTGACATGGAAGTGCTATAATAACTATAATTTTTACAATATTTAATTAACAAATGTTGACTCATTAAACAACTCGTTAATCTCAACTTGTTATTCCAGGAGATGCTAATGAGACACAGAAACTATTACAAGAAAAATTTGATTTCATATTCTTTACTGGATCATCTCAAGTTGGAAAGTTAATTTATTCTCAAGCAGCTCTAAACCTTACACCAGTATGCTTGGAATTAGGAGGAAAGTCGTATGTAAAAAATCTTTTAAAAAAACTCACAGATAGTATGTTCTTACCAATGAATGTTATCATCCGTACTTAAACAAATATAACTTTTATTCAATATTCCAGACCAGTTTACATAGACAGCTCAGCAGATATCAGAATGGCAGCTCAGAGAGTTCTCTGGGCAAAATGTGTATGCTTGGGACAAACTTGTGTCTCTCCAGACTTCATTCTCTGCACAAAAGAGGTCGAAGGGAAATTTGTACAAGAAGCTAAACAAGTCTTGAAGGAGTTTTATGGAGAAAACATTCAAGACAACAAAGACCTTAGTCGAATCATTAACAAAAGGCATTTTTCAAGGATTAGGAGGCTCCTTAGTGAAACGAAGGGGACTGTTGCGGTCGGCGGAACTGCTGACGAATATGATTTATGGATTTCACCAACAATAATAGTCGATGTTGATGAGCATGAGCCTGTGATGACAGAAGAAATATTCGGACCTTTGCTTCCAATTTATTCAGTAAGAAACCCCAAAGATGCTGTTGATTTTATAAATAACAGGTAAATAGCTGCGTACATTTTTTAATATATTATAATAATCAAAGTATTTCAAAACCGAGTCAGCCACATTGATTGTAAATTTTTTGTTTGTAAATTTCAGACCTAATCCTTTAGCTCTATACGTATTTTCGAAACAACAGAAGGTTATCGATATGTTCTTAGAGAAGACTAATACTGGGGGTGTTTGCGTTAATGATGCATTATATCATACATCAGGTTCGTAACCTTTTCGATTTTTAGTTAAATGGTATGGAGAGATTTAGAGTTAATGAATTGTGGGATTTTTATAGTTGCTGATGTTCCTTTCGGGGGTGTGGGTGAAGCAGGCTTGGGACAATATCATGGGAAATTCAGTTTCAAAACTTTCAGCCGACCCAGAGCAGTTGTCCAAAGAACTTTTTCGTCACTTGAAAACAAATTCAATTATTCTATGCGCTATCCTCCGTATACTAATAAGAAATACACATTTTTAAAAGTTGGATTGGGTCATTATAGCAAGTTTTATGTTAGAACGGGATTTTTTCCTTACCTATTGTTCTTTTTACTCGGACTACTTGTAATGTATGGGGCTTTATTACTCAAAGAACAGTATTAATAAGCCGGTATATGCACTTAATAATTTTAGATTAGACATTTTTCATCAGAACCTCTTGTTGCTTGCAAGGAAAACAGTAATTATAGAAATCTGAAATTAATTATGCTTAGATTACAATGCTTTTATGATTATGAGATAAAGCAATATATCATGCTACCATGCTTAAAAATATAGTATTAGTATTATCTTTAGACTTTATAATAAATCATACATGTAGTTTTTAATCTTTACTTGGAACACCGATAAAGTTTTAAATATGTTTGAACCCAAGCACCATTCTCAGTAAGTAGATCAGTAGATAAGTGAATCATGAATTCTTGAAGTGTGTCTTTTCCAAATTCCAATTAACTCCATAACGATAACCTTAGTTTGTATCAAGTGTTACATTATCCATCCGAATCATGATCGATTTATTTTTTTTCAGAACAAACCAGAATAATTGTAAAAAACCGTGTGCAAAATACACTGATAATGCCACAACCCATATACTTCACAAACTGCACCAATCATGAAACATAATTAAAACGATTTGCATTCATTTTATTTTTGAAACACTTTTCACAATGGCTTTGCACGAATCTTATCATAAAATGTATGATTGATAGCTTGTTTATAGTAGTCTTAAGTGTTTGCTTGGTTGTTGGAAAATTTTCGATGAGCTGATAACTTCAATCAGATGACAACCCAATTAGTCGATCTGTCCAGAGTTTGATATAAAAAGGGCATCCATAAAATGAAAGTCGTTTAGTCGTATTTTATTTTCAAAGATTCTCCAAACTCATAGAGATGGGTTTCAAAGCATTTTTTATTGTTTGTGGCTTAATTGCCTCGACCTATGGTCAGACTTGTACTGGGTATGCCGATTCAGACATCGGTTCCCCAGATATTGCTCAAGTGAGCGGTCGCCAAGAATGGGAATGTTGTGGAATTTGCTCAGGTCATGGGGGATGTGGTAAGCTTGTCAAAATTTCGAATTTATCTTTATACATAATTCATGTAATTTAGTCACCTTCATTCAAAGATCTACTTTTTTAATAATTTTAGCTGCATACTCATGGAATGACTATGAAGGTGGTACTTGCTGGTTGAAGGGTAGTGCTGGCCCAATTGTTTCAAATCCGGGAGTTGTTGCTGGTGTCATTGGTGGTGGTGGTGGTGGAGGTACGAACATAGTTTTATCAATTTTTTTTAACTTTAAAAGTTATTTGAATTTTGTATTTAATTCAAAATCACTTTAATGAATTCTATAGGATTGGTCTCTTACCAAGAATTCTCAAACGCTGTGACTGGCAATGGTTACCCAACTCCATCGCAAGTTCAATACGATGTCTTTGTCAACTCTGCTGGTCCTAAGGGACTTATTACAAATAAACAAGAAGCTGCAATGGCACTAACACATTTCCTCCATGAATCTGATGGACTTCGTGCCAAGAGAGAATACAGATGTGATGGCAATGGCTGTCCAGGAGAATATGAAACCCCAGGTTGTGATGTAGGAGGTCAAGATTATTATGGCAGAGGTTACATCCAACTTACCTGGTGCTTCAATTACAAACCAGCATCCCTGGACCTCTTTGGAGACGAAAGATTAGTTCAGGACCCAGACAGTGTCGCAAGAGAAGAGACCATTGCTTGGGATACAGCTTTCTGGTTCTGGAAAACTAATGTACATTTTGCACCAGGAGTTCAGGAAGGTCAGTTTGGATCAAGTACCAGAGCAATCAATGGTAATCTTGAATGTGATGGAGGTTTCCAAGAAACAGCTCGACATAGATTTGACATGTATAAAATTATTCGAAGATCTTTTGGACTTGAGGGAGATGGTGATGAACGAGGTTGTTATAACTAATCGTTTAGTTAAGTCTTAAACTAATTTAAAACTACTACTATATTGAAGATTTTGTAAAAATTAATTTATTCGTCATCAACTAAATTCAATTGAATCAACGAGAGCATATTATGCGAATTTGTTAATAAATAAACGGGTTTATTTTACATGTATATATTTATTTACATATTTTTCGATCTAACGTTCAGAAGACAATAAATTCATTCCGCGATTCTTTTTTGGGGACCACGAATTATTACTATTATTACAAAACAGAGATTTAAAAAGTAACCTTAATCAACTTTTAAAACTTCAAGACATCAACACGCTTGACAAAAGCAAAATTAAAATGTTTAACTTGATTCTTGAAAAGTTGAGGCTGTCATATTCCCAAGAATTTTTCGGTGAATGTTATTTTTCCACAAGATTACAGATAAAATTCCCGTAACCAACAGCAAGACCAGAACAACTGCTGTAATAACCAATGCATGCACGGAATTGTTTTCTGCAAGTTAAGAATAAAATGACATTATATCTAAATTAAAATGGCTTGATTGTAAAAATTTAACAAATTAAGCGTACACATACCTTCAACAAATACAATAAAGGTTTTGGTAGCATCACCAGCGAAATTTTGTCCTTTGCAAGAATACTGCCCATGGAAGTCGTGTGTTAATAGTTTAATCGTTAACAAACTTGTTCCGTTAGTCTGTACTATTGACAAATCATGGTTAAATAGATTTAACTGAAAAAATAAAGCATTTGATTTTGGCTTAAATGATGAAGGCACCTTATCATCATAAATATATTTATTATAACAGACATTTCAAAATATATATACTTGTTTTCCATTTTTCATCCAAGTAATTTTTGGAATCGGTTTTCCAGAAAATGTGCATTTGAGTTCCTGATTTGTGTCATTCACGTACCAGTAGATTTCCTCTGCATCCGAGTTTCCGATTTGTGGAGCAATAGGAACTAATAAACAACATTAGTTTATTGAAGGCTAAAAACACACCAGTATATTGCAAGTGCAACACAGTCGATTAATTGACACTACAATAATTTACATATCAGCACCTTTTACATCTAATTTCAAAGATTTCTTCCCCCATTTAGATGAATTCCATATTGGAAAATTGCAACTAACTGATTCCATGTTCTTATCCATAGTAAGAATTTTTGAGACAAAGCCATCAAATCGGAAACCCTGATCGTAATAAGAATCTGTAATAGAATTAAAATCATGGCACATCATTTTTACACACCTAACTGGCTACACTATTTTTTAGACCTAATCCCCTACAAGTACTGTTTATACACTAACCGATTTCAAATCTTTTAGTATCTCCATTTTTCCACAATACTTCAAAATAGGCTCCTACTCCAAAAATAAACGTGGAATACTGACAGTCAATAGTAACATTGCGGCCAGAATAAAAAGTGTTATCAGATTCCTCAGGATATCGTGGAAAACTGTAAACACCAGCATTACTAAAGTCCTGGTAAAGTTTCAAGGATCTTATAGAAATTAAGCTATCCAAAGGAACTTGGGTGTCCGCAGGATCTTTGATAAAAAATTTAAATATTACATTAAATTCGTTAAGTCTGTTCAGCATTCCAAGTATACGTAAAGCCAATTTAATGCCCACTTACGAACTTTAATATTATTGCCAGGAAAGTCATATTCAAATCGTTGTTTGCTTGTTGGCTTGTTGTCAAAAGTGAAATAATAATCCGATAGTATATCAACACCTTCCCCTTGACATTTTATCCAAAATATTGGATGGTAAGGTAAATAAGTAGTTGAACAGTTTTCTGTACGTACAATACCATGCACGTTTCCATAATAAAAGGCTTCGTACAGATTATCCTTTTCCTGTCAAATATCTTTTAATGTTTAATTTCTCGGTTGTAAGTAATAATAACTGACACTGGTAACAAGTTCAGTTAAAACATTCCATTGTAACCCGCTGCGTACTACTTACAATTTTTAAGAAATAGTTTTTACGAAAATCGCATTCCATCGCTGATAAGCAATGTATCATGGTTATGTTTGGTCGATTCTTTCCATTTGAACAACATACAATTTCATATCTTTCTAAATCAAAGTCCAAAACTGCTGAACCCTCCAAATGTACTTTTTTGACAATTTTTTGTAAATCCTGCTCTGGCTTTGATTCTATAATACAAATATAATCATTATAGTATTTGCAATAGCTTATTAAGCAAGAAGTTTCTCGTTACTCAACTTTACCTAAAATTATATCAAAATGAACCACGTCATCGTCTTCATTTTCTTCGTCAACAAGACACTTGTAAGAACCAAGTAATCCAGGCAGTTCGTGAACTTTGAAAGTGTGGCCGATTCGAGAGTCATATTTTATTGAATCGTTTCTTGGTAAAAGTTTCCAAGTGGATACATTAAATGGATGGGACTGTGATAAAAATAAAAGATCTTCCTTTGAATAATTTTTACATTTAAATAGTAATTTTGCAGTAAAATTTTTTTTTCTCGCAAAAACTTACAACTTCAATTTCCTCTCTGAAAAGCTTAACTTCAATATCACTGTCTAAAGTTGATATTCCACAAGGAGAAGTAAATTCACTTTTTGCATCTACGCCTAAAATAATCTCTTCGCCCGCTTTTACCATGTAGTTTTCATTTCCTGATTTGGTAAATTGGTTCGTAATATAGAAATAGGTTTATATCATAGAAATACTATTACTGTTTATATATTTATCTATATTTTAATTTTTTATATTTATTGATACACATTAGAATTTTAAGCTATTTTAACGAGACTTTAAAATTTAAATTTAAGTCAACAGGACTTAAACTTTTTGTTTTATAAAAGGAACTATACCTTCAATGAATAGAAATATGCTCTTTTTTAGGGAACTATAATCATCATTGGCACCTTGACAAGTATAGTTACCAGTAAATGAATGTTGCACAACCCAATACTGAAGATGGGCAACATATCTCCACGAGTCCGGAGGCATTTCGATTGACCCATTTCTTCCACTGAACATTGTAACATCGAAAAAATTGGTCCAGACGGAGGTCCTTCAGTTGAAGTTGGAATAATAAAAAAAAATTGAATACCTAGTTAGGTTTTCTTCGAATTATTGTATAACACTATGTATTATTATATATAAATATATATATATAATAACATATATTGGTTACCTTATCCACATCAAGGACCCATCGTACTGGATAAGGCGCTTCGCATTTTAATGCTACACCATAAACATTGCTGGATACCACAAAGCTTTCATCTGTCTTAGTGACCCACTCAGAATCTTCATTGAATTTTGGTACGTCGACCCATTTCCAATCGTCCGCTATAATAACTTTGTCAACGAACAGTTCCGGAGGTCGTATATCGTAGCGTAGTCCATTTACTAAGAATTGATTAAGAAAGATGCAACTGTACAAGATCAGCCATTCAACAAGTTCTAAATTACGGGTTTGAAATCCAATAATCATTGTTAAAATAGCTGAATTTATTGTAAAAGTGTTGTTTTAAGCTTTTAAATAATTTGACTAAAATAAATCACAATAATTTGTCGTATCTTCACAATACCATATTTCCCTTTAAAAATAAATGTATAAGTGTGTGATGCGTGTTTTAATATTTTTAGCAAACTCACCTACTCATCTACTATTCATGCACAAGGATCCAAACAAATAGAATCTGGAAAAGGGAAATTTGTATAAAGAAACGATTTTTTGAAACAATTTTGTGTTCATGAATTTTGACATTTCGTGATCGAATTATTACCACGTACATTTTTTGTCATTTGATAGTAAACTAAAATATGAACCGGATGTTAACAATTGATTGAGGACAATTGTCCGTGTATTACAATGTTGGGTCAGTGCGGAAAAAATAAGTAAATATAAATTTGTATCTGACCAGTTAAAACATACTATGACCATTTGTGGGGGCCGTGTCTAAGTGACGTATGATAACTATGGTTGGTGTTGGTATGGATGGTGGTTGTATGAACTATGAACCCTTGGTGTAGAATAAGCGGGATTGAGACAGTAGAGATAGTTGCAAATAAAAGAATTAACAGTCTTATTTAGTGTAGCGTAAATTGTTACAACAAAGAAATTAGGTAGTTAAAATGGTTCAGACTGACAAAGTAACGGCAGGCAATTGAGAAATGAGTGTTGTTTAGTAAGTAGAGTGAAGTGGTATTTATACCCAAAATTAGGTAGATAAATTAAGTCAGCATGAACAAGGAAAAGTAATGAACTTAAGAAGTCAAACAAAGAAAGTAATACATAAATCATAGCATGGACACATTTAAGGTAAATCATAAAA
>JAQGAA010003791.1:0-10355 GCA_034696425.1 Isotoma viridis
GAAGCTTATGACCTTTAATAGAAAGTAATTTTTGGCATGGATGCTGTAGCTAATAATTACTTAATGATATATAAAAAACAACTTGTATTTTGTCATATATTTCCTCATTTGTATAAGCGATTCAATCAATACTGCCTCCTCCTTCTAATAAGAAAGATGAATATGCTACTTCTTCTTAAAGGTAATTTACCCAATCTCATTTTTCATTGCACTTTACGCATTATGACGAGCAAAGCCAAGACAGCTCGATTAATTGTGTACAAAACTTGAAATTATTAACATGCAACTGGTTACTCTCTGGTTAGTTATTTTAAAGATTATTAAACACACGTTGTTGGAGTGCACACACTTACACACATGCTTCCTAATACATTTTTAACAAAGAGATTTCTTATATAAATATTACCTGCTGAGTCCACACTGCCTTTATGAGTTATCTTAAGTTAATTCAAATGAAAATTATCTCACATTACAGAGTGTATAGTATTGAGGTGAATGGTGTAACAAAATATATAAAACAGCTATAGATAGGACATTGCTGGAATGCTAATTAAGTTTTAACGTAATTGCCCAACCCTGTTTCATCTTTGTAGACGCTATTAATTCCATCTCAGTCAGTCATGAATGTCAATTTGACTATTTTTACATTTAAAATTTTTTAAATATTGTAATAAACTGAATACTCAAAACGGATTGTATAAAGTTGATGTCACCTTTCGTTCAAATACATTAAGTTCAAGGTTTAATGGTGTTAAAATATTTTTATTTAAATATTTTACTATTTTTTGTCTAGTTATATGTAAATCAATTTTTAATAAATATTGTCAAATCTCATGAATAATGCAATTTGCAATTTGAAATATTTGCATATAAGGATTTTGTTTAAAATGGTTATTACTATGTATTATGAGAAAAAATACCTAAATATAGAAATGTCTTTCCTTCTAGTGGGGATTTTTATTTGGCAAACTTAAAATTACCCAGGGGCATAGAATTGAAATTGATTACGAAAATCGCTGGGCGATAATAATTGAAAAAATTCGAAAAATTGTAAAAAATGTATTTTACTTTTGTAATAATTAGAAAAATTTAATTAATTTTATAATCAAGAAATAAAAATATATTATAAGAAAAAATATAGAATGAGTAGACTTATGATTTTCAATTTGAGAAGAATGAAGTTAAGTGAGCCTCTCGGCAAATAAAAAAATGATAGCTTGGGTTAACAAAGAGAAAGATGAGGAGTGAAATTTCATGCAAAAGTTATATAACATTTTACATAGGTGGAGGAGCTAACAAATCTTGTGGCATTGTTGTACTAAAACTTAATTTATCCAATCTTTCAACTTTTTAAGAACATTAAGCAATTTAAAGTTTAAAACAAACTAAATTAACATTTATTAAAAAATTTTCTTAAAATCAGTAATATGCGGTACAATTGGACATTTTTAAATTACAGAAGATCCTTTTTCATAAAATAAAAGTTTCATTTTCTTCGGATCTTTTGAATTTTATTAAAAATCTAAAATTTAAAGAAACACTAAAACTTAATTGAAACTAAATTAAAAGTGAATTTGTATTTATAATTTCATAGTTTTCTTCATTTGCCATCACTCGAATCGTTTGGGTCATTACCATCTTTCTAGCATTGAAAATAAAATGAAACAGTATGATTTTCAATAATAGAAGATTACTCAACCAAAAAATGATTTTAAGAATAGAAGACATAATGTGTGGTATAAAATTAAGTTTAATGATTATTAAAAATCAAGTAGTAATTTAAATGTGCGTAGTCAATCTTTCTAGTAAATTAACATTCTCTAAATACAATTAACACCTTGGATGTAAAAAAAATTCTGTATGATTTTCATCCACTCTTTTTTGTTTGCTTTTCTGATAACCATTAGGTGTTAATTGTATTGTAAATGTTACTAATGACTCTAATCTGAAGCCTTAAAGGGTTTCTTAAGAAGATGAGAGACATCAAGGTACTCGGTACTTAAGTATAAGAGGTGTTACGCATTTATCTGTCCTTATTTGTTTTTAAATTCTAATCATTTTTGACTTGGACTTATTGGAAAAAAAGGAAACTATTTAATTTGAATCAGATGCAGGCACTTGTTATAAAAATTATAAAAATTAAGATTCTTATTCTTAGCCACAAGTTCAATAGGAAGTTTGCAAGATTCAATACAAATTGTTGTTTTTAATATGGAAACCTTTAAACTCACTTGTTGAGACGGGATTTGAGAAATTCAATCCATTCATCTTGCTCAAGCTCATCCTCCTTCTTGTAATCAAAAAGTTCAAACAGCTTGACCAGCAGTTCCTAGAAAATAAAAAATCATAAATTCATTAGAAAATACATTTAACATAAATCATTTTCATGAAATTAATCGCTCCGGTAGTTATAGTTCATATGGCACAAATTATTAAACCAACCAATTCAACAATAAGTAAATAACTTTTTCTTTAACTCGATTTGGCATCATAATATTTACGAGTTGTAAGTTTTTTATAATTAGGCCATCCTGCTCAAAATGACAGAATCAAGTAAATTCTTAATTTGCAAACCTACAGAATAATAAATTCAATTCAAAAATTGCATAATATTATTGTTGCTGCTGAATGTAGGTGATCTATATATCATCCGATATGCCGCTGTTAATTTGGAATCAGATTATACAAGTTCTTCCGTTCCAGAGTAATTATACCATCTTAATCATTTAATCATCTAAGTAAAAGTACTTAAGGAAATGCGATTTTTTTATAAATTTTAAACTTGATTTTGCAATGTGAAATTGCAGACTGCAACTTTTTAATTTTCAAACTACTATCGTCTGTAAAGATCATTCCGTCAAGCTTCTTCGGAGTCAGAATCTGTTTTAAAAACATGAAACAGAGACAACGGGTTTGTGAAATTTCAAAGGTTAAAAGGTACAATTAAGATCGGCAAAGTAAAGACTTAAATTGAATGTATTTTATTACGCTGGAACCTAGAATCACGTTGGAATAAGAATAAACAAGACTTAGTATATAATAAAGGTCATAGAAGAAAGAACAAGGTCTGAAATGCATAAAACTGTGCCAGGTCAGGCTTATCACCACTTTAAAGCTTATCGTATTGTCTATCTGGACTAAAAGCAACAAGCGAAAATTCTTAGAAAACTAGTAACTTTCCAGGAATGCTGATTCCGAGAAAAGTGTAAATATTTTATGTTACATAATATTAAAAAATAACAACTGCTAGTTACAAGTTTATTTTTTTCTGGAAATCGGGAAATCTAACTACAAGCAGACAACTATTTTAGAAAACACAATATTTTTATTTATTCTTGTTTTAAAAATAAGAAAACGCCCGTCCAGGCAATGTTTTCTTATGCAGAATAATCAACCATTAAAATATAAAAATTATTATAGAATAAGTGTGATAAAAGCTAAGAAAACCAGTTAACATGAGAAAATAGACTCAGTTTTTTAATTCCAAAGTGGATTAATTACTAAAACTATGTTGCAACAATATTATGTGTTGCTGCCCTTGCTGCTTTTTAGATGTTGGGTAGTAAAATTTAGAAAAAGACATACATCACGATTGCTCAATAGTTCGGGGGGATGGTGATGAGAGATAAAAATATGTAAAAAATTAACACATACTTATTTAATTACTATCATCCTTTCTACCTTTTGAATCTGACTTGGACTAACAAGTAAATTAAGCTAAGGCTGACACTCCATAAAAACTTAGATAAAAGCTCGTTCCTTTGTTAGAAAATGCATTAAATGCTATTTTCTTAATCGACATCCGATAAAAGAAAAGTCCAACCTTAATAAAAATTTAAAATCTCCCTAAATCTTTAGAAGTTTAAGTTAATTTATTATTACAAAAATTCATAAAAAAGCCTCAAAAACAGTGTACTTTTGTTGCATAAATTTATCTGATGTTAATAATAGCTTAATCGTGTTCTATTCTATCCGTAGACATTATAAAGCTTGGTTACTGCATTCACTTTTACTTAAACTTCTCATCCCTCTAAATCAGATACGTTGCAAATGCTCGTGTTCATAATTTTTACTACATTGCATTCCTTGAGGAAAAACCTCACATAAAATTCCTCTTATCTGAATCTCTACTAGAATTTTTCATACAATCTTTAGCCACTAAATCTTTCACAAAAGTAACATAAGAGACAGCATGACTGCAAACAACAGCAGACACAGCTGGAATTAAAGTTTTATCCTGATTACTGTATAATATTATATACACTGCGTATAATATCTGCACTTGAAATCTTTGTCTTGTAATCGAGGATAATTATGAGTTAATTACACTCTTGTACACGTTGTCTTATTGACTCTGCCATATTATACACGATTATTTCAGAATGTCAAAGACTCTACAATAATGTGTACAAGGTTCTATGTGTTCTTAAGTTCTTAATGATTACAAAGATTTGTCATACAAACAGAACAGCATTTTATTGTGATGATTACACAAGCTTTAGGCAGGCAAATGTCAATTTTGTCCCTTAATTTAATGAAAACATTTCTTTATGTTTTTTTCTTTGTCAAAGTTAGCCTTCTTACTTACATTGAACCTGATTCATTAGCTTACAAAGCGCTATTTCCGTAATCAGAAAATCTAACTGCTGCCGGCATCACCTATTTAGACAAAAAGTGCTTCTGTCATTCAATTAAATTGCTGCTGTAAGTATTCATTACACTCTGTACTAATTGTGTGAGTGAATTGTTAATTGATCAGGATCAGTACCGTGACATTTTGTGATCTGAAATGGAAACGAAAATAAATTTTTTGCAAGGAATTTTTGCACACAGATTTGAAGTCTTCAATTTTGTTAATAGTTGCATGCATCTCATACCTAATTTTGACTCAGGGATGAAAAGTGCAATGAGCCGGTCGTCAATTAGTATTAAAAAAATAACTCAATCATGTAATACACTTGTTAGGTGCCAGTAGTCTCAATTTACTTTGTACAGAACGTAATTGTAATCAAAATCAGTCAGTTTATACACTTCTGCAGGCTATACAGACAATTGATTGTTATTCGCAATCAATTTATTTAAATTTGCATAGACGGAATAATATATAGAAAAGTGTACAAAAAAAGTTCATACAAATGATCAAAGACAATGCCAAGGTCTTAGCAATCATGCAGGTAGACACAATCTCTTTGATTTTGCCAAAGGTATGTAAAAAATAAACTTTTGTGTGTCTCTCCTTGTCTCTATGCAGAATAACAATTACACTTTAGTTCGAAACTACGAACTTGATCAAACTATACTCAGATCATATTATGTTTTTAGTCCAACTTTTATAATTCTCCTTGTAATCCGTATAGCTAATAGCTCATTTTTTAAACCCTGGTTTGCAAATTGCAATTCAAACCAATATAGCTTAAATTA
The DNA here is from genome assembly GCA_034696425.1 of Isotoma viridis. Taxonomy (NCBI): domain Eukaryota; kingdom Metazoa; phylum Arthropoda; class Collembola; order Entomobryomorpha; family Isotomidae; genus Isotoma; species Isotoma viridis. The sequence continues at coordinate 5,422 of JAQGAA010003791.1, forward strand.
CATTACAAAACTTGGAACAAAAAAAACATCGATTCGTTACTAAAATATTTATAAGTTATGAAAAAGCGTGTAACACTTCATTTAAATTGTTTTTGGTCATGGAGTGTTTGTAGCGTTAAAATTAATTTATGATTTATGATTTCATTCATGATTTGGATATTAATGATATGATAAGTGCTTTCGGTCGATCATTTTGCTAAAAAAACTAAAACTTATTTGTACTGGACTATGTATTACTGCGAATAACATTACAACACAGGATAAAACTTTAAAAATCCTATTAATACTGGCTCTTAAACATTTATAAAATTAGCTTATTCTCTAACTAAAGTTGTTTCGTACATGAGCCATCAACCATCAAACCCTAATTGAGTTTAATATTCTGCGTGGCAAGTGTATTATTATTCTGCATACTTTTTTTGCATTTTTTTTTAAATTTTAGCCCACCTTTTGCTAACACGCTTCACTTTACGGCTTGCTGCCCAAAGTAATAAAAACAATTGAGTTAGAGTTAAAAGAATAGTATGAATTAAGATGGGTTAAAATTCTTATTAGGAAAATACGCGTAACATCAAACACGTTTTTACCTTAAGTTTAACAATAATATTTTTGTAATACTCGTTTTACCATAGCTTTTATTATATTAAAAGCTAAACTTTTTAAAGAATATCTGGAGTTCATGAACATTTGTATTTTCTATACAATCTATTATTATAAAATGGGGAATCTCCTTGTAATCTTGATTTAGATCTTTTATTGTGTGTGATCTAACCAGGTGTATTCTCATCTGTTCCAAAGAATACAAGGTAATACCAAAAGGCATCTACGTAAGCAAGCTTATTTTCCGTCGTGAGTAAATGGTCACGGTTTTAAAGTATTTTAAAATATGCTGAAATATTATACACTGATCATGATGAAGGTATCAAAGTTTCAATATTGTGCTGCCTCCAAGCTTAAAGATTTACAAGATCGTAAGTTAAAGTGAATAGTGACAGGTTAATTCGATCTGATTTTTTTGTTGAGAGTGAAATTGCTATTTGAGATTAAATTTAACAACCCTGGAGTGGTGTGATATGTTCATATTTATGCACAAATGTTTTTTCTTTAAGCTGGGAGTTCTTCCATGTAAAAGTTGTCATCTCAAGAGTTCCTGTCTGTCAAGAAGACTGACCACCCTAGAGAGTTCTTGCTGCTTAAGATATACTTTTTGCAAAATCCCCATCAACCACAACCTCCAGCTCCATTTATGCTGATTCAGAGCAAAAAATTAGATTTTTTGCAATATTTGTTATGCTGCAGATATTTTATCAGGAACTATCAATGGAGTTGAGTGTGATGGTAACTTAAAGTAAAGTCGTCATTGAAAATGATTATGATTTTTTTAAGTTGGCAAAAAACCCGGACCTGTGATTATGGTATTGGTACAAAAGAGGCGTTGACCGTCGTCACTCATTCATGTGTAAAAATATAAGCCAAAAGGCTTCATGTCTTATTGATTTTGATAGAAAAAAGTATGTTTAAAGCAATTTCCTTAGATAGAATGTTATATTTATCTAGAGAGTAATTTTGCTGTAATAATTAATCATTTTTATGGTGGCAGATGTTTAAGAAGATTAACCTGTTTGGGCATCTCCTATGGGGAAATGCGAAAATATAGGATGAAAAATCAGACATTTTTGTAGTAAAAAGAGACGAACCCTTAAGGCAATAAATTTATGATAAATTGGGATTTTAATGTTAATGATATAGGAAGATACTATGTGCATCTTTATAGCATCTTTTGGGACTTTGGGTCATAAAAGATGTAAATTAAAATTTTGCCTTTTTAGGTAATAAAATGTAGCATAAGTGTATATTTCTGTGATAAACTAATAACGCATTGTCAATATTTAATTGCTGGTTTTAGCTGACATTTATCAAAACCGAAGTAGGAGTTATGTCTGAAAATAATGCGTGTAATTTTTGCAAAAATAATGAAAAATGGTTTTAATTACGTGTAAAATATTCTATCACATTGTAAATCATTTGATAGTTGGTAAAACTTATGATTTAGTAGGCAGGTTTTAGGTTAGGTGTATGGTTTTCAAACTAGAATTTAAATATTTGTGCAATAAATTTGAATATATTGCAGCATTTTTAAATTTTCAAAATTCAAAATTATAAATTCAATTTCTTTTCAAAATTACAATTTCCTAAAAACTATACTATAATGCAAAAATATTCCGATAAATTTGAAAATATTCGAGCATTTTTAACTAAAACATTTCATAAATGCAATTTCGTTTCAAAATTTTAATTTTCTAAAACTATAGTGTAAAAATGTTCCAATAAATTTGAAAATATTGAAGTATTTTAACTAACAAATTTTATAAATTATAAATGCAATTTCTTTTGAAAATTTCACTTTCCTAAAACTTTAATGCAAAAATACTCCAATTTTGAAAATTAATGTTTTCAAAATTGTTTAGATTTTTTTCGAAATTTCAAACAATTTATAAAAATATTCCAAAAACCAACAAACCTTTCTGCTGAACAATTCAGTAAAATCCCCAACACAAATCCCTTCATTTTTAGCCGCAGTACTATTAATACGCTTTCTCATTTCCCTAATACACTTCCGTTGCATATTATCCAAAACCCATTCATTCGACACTGATTTCCCATTAGCCGAACCCCCCTTAGGTATAGTTAGAAGATCACCATGAATATTCGTCAAATTATTCACACCTTTCTCTCCATCCGAAAACACACAACCACCACTACTATCATCATTACTGTCATCCGGTTCTTCTTCCTTAATAAAAGCCAAGTTATCAGTTCCTTTATTCCTGAGTGTATTCATATAAATCGTATGAAGCCCCATGACCTCTGCCTTCTCCATAGCAGGTTTATCTTCTCTCAACTCAATACTTTCAGATGAAACAGGAATGAACCCTATGGAATCACCACAACCACTGTCATTAGTGTCATTTCGTTTCAACTCCCGATCCGAATCGGGTCTTAAAACTTTGGAAAGATTCTTCGGACTTTCTGCTGGAAGAGGAATTTGATTTACTTTGAGTTTCATATCGCTTTCGCTACGAATATTGTTGTCTTTCTGGATTGACTTGTCACTTTGAGAACTTTCATTATCGGATGAATGCAACTCATCTGTACTTAATTGACTACCACCACCACTACAGTGATCTGCAGATGTACCACTGTCTGGGCTATTGTTACGAGATGATAAGTTTTCATTATTAAAAGTTTCCTTATCATCTCTTATGTAATAACTTGTTTGTGACTTGAAATATTTTATCTTGTTGGTAGTAGTATCATCTTCATGACCATTTTGTGGGTTTTTTGGTAATTCTACTAATTTTTGGTCATTTCTGTCAACATTTGCACCACGTCCACCTGGCTCAGGACCAAGTTGGCCATGGCCATTGGCACCACTTTTATCATACCCAGAATCAGATTCTATTTTGTTTACAGTAATTTGAGACATTTTTAGCCCTTCTGGTGTCTTTTTTAGATGTGATTTGTCATTTTGCAAATTAGTGGATTCTTCAGCATTTTTCACCATTCTTGTCTCTTTACACACACGCAAAAACCACGTATTTTTATGAATAATTACACTACTAAACACTCACACACTTATTGCAACACCTGCAACCAGTTGACTACACACTGAAGTGCAGTCTACAAGTAAGTGGTCATAAGGGAAAATTACTTTGATAATTTGCTTTTGTTTTTTCATACAAGATTTAAGACTTAATACGAGCAGAAAGCTTAAAATATTTCCGTATAAACAAGTAGAATGTGTTTATAATTGAGAACTGGATTATCCTGTCAATCCGCTTTATGAATTTGCTTTTGCATACAACCGAACACAACCTCAAGTTGCTTAATGAAAGACGAGATGATGATTTTTACAAATGTTTTCGATTTTAATGATGACGAGATAGACGGACCTTTCCCAACAACAAGTTATTCCGGATGATGAATGTGAAACTAACCTGGATATTTCACACACCCATAGTTTATATTAACTTTGGATTAAACTCTTGAGTAAATATTAATTCCCTTGCAGTGTTATTACTTAATTCTAGGAATTATGCTTGCGATAAAGCTCTTTAATTCAAATAGTCACACTAGTTAATCCAATGAGCACGTTTATTAATAGAAATAATAAATGAATTATCCTTAAAGTGATAATCTCCAGATCACACTTTGATCACAAAGTGACGAGCGACTTAAAACAAACAAATTTAATAAAAAGAGTCGAATTGAATTTGTCCAGAAACAAGGACAAAAAATATTTTAATTTAAAAATTAACACATTTGCTAACCACAAATCTAAACACAGTTTTGATAAACAAAGATTCCCAATTAGGTTGCACAAATGAATTCATTTAGGAATTACACTAAACACATGATTCGTGATGCAAACAAATTAACTAAATTTTCATTCAGTTTTATCAGAGTTGACAATTGTCTAGGGATATAAAAGTGACAATGACGAAATGTCGCCTTATACCAGAAACAAGGATTTAATTAATGGAATTATTTGCATTCACAAGTTAACTGAATAATTAAATCTCCAGCCCGCATGTTTCATTCAATTACTTACATACAAAACACACTTAATTATTTCACACCTGACTAATTTGATTGTTACACTAAAACTCTATTGTCTCTCTCACTCGTAATCAAATAATTCCAGATTAAATTTCCCAACAATAGAGAAATTAATTTATACGAGAAACGCATATACAACGCACTATATACGAACTATACTGACATGTTTCGAGATCGCTTGAATTCCTATGATTTTATATAGCAAAAGAATTACAGTTTCCTACAAGATTCACTTTTATTTTTATATCCAAAATTCTAAGCAAATTTGACTTTTACCATTGTCTACCCTATAGGACAATGAATCTGGAAATAAA